>QANU01008436.1:48806-111944 GCA_003254905.1 Nissolia schottii
ATATATATATATATATATAGTTGAAAGCAACGAGAGAATTAAGAAATAGATAGGATTACGCAGTAAAGGTAGTTTTGTAAAACATACCTAAATTTTTCTACGAATAAAACAATTTCGATTAATCATTTCTTTAATCCATGCACATTTAAAAGTGGATAACTATTTTGACAAAATAAAAGGATAATAATTAGGATTTGTTAGGATTTATTGTTAGGAAATTATATTTTCTTAGTCTATTTTGTGGGTTATATATATAAATACGTATAATCATATTAGTTATTTTTATGACTTATATATATACATATATATTGGTCTCACTTATGTTTAATAGTAAAAAAATAAGGAAATAAGTCACATTATTTATTGGGTTTGGATCTTCAATGAGTAAAGGTTACTCCGTCTAATTTTCTTGGCCTTATAGGGTTTAATGCGAACTACTTGCCAAGTATAAATAGGTGAGGAGGGTTTTGGTCCCCAAAACATCAAAATAAAATAAGCAGTGTCTTTCCTATCTGAAGAACTGCACTTAAGCCCTGTTAGAGGAATACATAGATTTTGGTTGAGGAATGTCAATATCCGCAGATCTAAATATCAATTATCAAAATCAATCGGCTCCTATATATTTAGGAATTCAGGTAGTTTTGACACCTAGTTTCTTTATTTTTTTCATGATTTAACATGGATGGTCTTGGGGGTATCGAATCAGGGATTTCTAATATTTATATATGTTTGTTTTATCTTTTCCGTAGGTTTAGGCTTATCTTCCTTTCGTTCTTATCTAAATAAGTCATCATTGTAGCTAATTTATCTGTTTAATAACATTTCAGGTATGACTCACACTTGGATTCAACCAACCATTCTATTCAAAATGTATTAATGGTACAAAGCTTTGTTTTTTGCTAATGTCAAACTTGACACTAGAATACTTGTTTCTTTTTTTTTTTTTTAATCAAATAGAGAAAGTCCAACGCCCCTTAGCCTTGGTGGCTTTATCGGAGAAACTCCACATCCCTACGAGTGGTCCCTCCCTTTGGACGTACATGTCTCTTGGCAAGAGGGTTTAACTATCTCATCCATGGCTTTTGCTCTCGACAAATATCTCATTTTCTCGTTTGAGCATGGTTCACAAGTTGCCTTTTCCAAGACCCTCCTTCGCCTAACCATCGACATGCAAATTCACAATAAGGTTTGGTTGTTACTTGACATTGTTTTTTCATTTTCACATCCATTGTTTTAAGACCATATCACATGATCTTGTTGCCAAGATTTCTTTCGGACATGGTCATCATCTCTTTCACCATCGTTATCTGAGCTCATCATTCATTTTCGCGACTGTCATGATCCAAACATGGCCTTTGCAAGACGATGTACAATTTGAAGGAGGGTGACGAAGTAAAATGATAACAATTAGGGTTTGTTAGGATTTATATGTGTTTTCTTTATCTTTTTCATAGGTTAAGTCTTATCTTCCTTTATTCTTATCTAAATAAGTTATCATTGTAACCCATTTATCTATTTAATAACATTTTTTGTATGACTCACACTTGAGTTCAACTCGCTTTTCTATTCAAAACGTCTTCATATTTGAGAATAGAGTATAATTTTGTGAAAGAGATAAATTAAGAATGATTTATAAAATTTCATATGACAAAAGGGGTGTAAGCGAACACAACGAATCCAATAAAATCGAACCAAACCAACCTATATAGTTTGGTTTGGTTTGGGTCATCAAATCATCTGATCACCATACCAACCAAAATTTGCTATTGATGAGTCGATTCTCAGTTTTCCAATTCTTGGACCCACAAACCCATGACCTAACTCGTGAGCTGACTAAAGCATTATTTTTTTTATTTAAAAATTTTCCCAACCATTGTTGTTATTCTCAATTATGAATAATGTTTGAGTAATTAAGTATTGATCAATGATATATGTGATTAATAAGTCATACTTTAGTGGTAGTTATAATTGTTGTTATTTAATCATACTTTATCTTATTCCCCACCCCTCCCTCTTTTTACAATTTTTGATATTGTATAAAATATTATATTATGTATTTACCAGTAAATCCGAGAACTGAAGCAAACTAGCCCAAGTATGTTAAGGTTGATTTGGTTCGGTTTTTTTTTTTTAAATTACATAAAATTAAACTAAATCAAACCAATCTAAAATGATTAATTTGAACATATTTTTCTCCTAAAATCGAAACCAACCCGATTTTACTCTTAATTTGGGGTGTACAATATTGGGTGGGTTGACTTGACCAATTCACGGACCCGAATAGACCCAAAGCTAATCAGGTTGAGTGCTTAGGTTAAACCTAACTGACCCGTCTGACCCAACGTCAGGTTGCTGAGTCAGGTAAATTTTCCTAAAAATTGACCCAACCCACCTGATGTACACCCTTACTTTGCTCTTAAGCCCAAATAACAATTAATAAATAGATCAAAATAGAAGAAATTTTTTTTATGGAGTAGCTAGAAACATTTATTGACAACAAGCGTGATTGTAACATTAATGTCAATATTATAACAAGTGAATTTCAAGTTAGTAAAAGACTTTCACTTCACCACTCTACTGCCAATACATTTTCTAACGTCTGCTTTTAAAAGACGATTCCAATATGGAGGGTGAGAATTAATTTGGGGAAATAGCAACTTAGTAGGTACGATTTCGAATCAAGAAATATTTTCCCATTATGATTAATAAGCTAGTAACATACACTAACTTTGCCTGTGAAATGGAATTGCTCGTATTGCGCCTATGTAACTGACTTATCAACAGCAACACCATAAAGCAGGTTGTGGATTTTCTTACGCACTAGCTAGGGCACTAAATATGCATTCCTATGCAATAAAATCTATGTCTTATAAAATAATCTGTTGCAATGTATTTTTCTAGTTGTTGTTTTTATATTCATACATTTATTCCCAAGTCTATTTCAATAGTCAGATCCCACCCATTATTCGTAAACATCAACATCGTGACCAAATTTTATTAGAACAATATTATACCCTCAAAAATATTGTCAGATTAATTTTTATTTAAATGAAGTAAAGTAATACTATGATTGAAGGTAAGAAATTTCATTCCTAGAAGTCACATTCTAGAGTAATTGGTAAGATCTAAGATCTTGATTTAAATCCTGCAACTGAACAATCTTATGAGTTTGAATAGGTCAGTTGATCCCAATACTACCACTTGGATTTGATTGTAAAGTTCCATATTGAGATAATAGATAAAGGGAAATGAGAATGACAATAACATAGAAAATAAAGCTTAGAATAGAATATTGATATTATTGAATATTGTGATTTGATACAATAAGATATGTCTATAAATACGCTAAGAACATAATCAGAAATAATGACGAGAATCAAAGTAAATCAATCAGAGATAAATTTAATGTACAAGTTTATTCTTAACACCCTCCTTCGAGGTAAAGCTCATCTAGCTTTAAGCTTGTCATAAATAGTAAAGAGTGTTAATTATGATCTTCAAGTCCCTTTTCGTGAATTCTACTCATAATTTGGAGCTGGGCAAAACTAGTAAAGTCAACAACGAAAATGGAGGCAACATCAGAGAGTTGGGTGGAACCAGTAATTTTGGACTAGAATTGGGCAAAAAGGACTCTAAAATTAGAATCACAACGTCGAAAAACCTTGGGAAAGTTCAATAGAAATGAGGGTTGTGAGGGCACATCCAGAGGCAAGTTACGGCGAAAATTTCTAGGCTTACTCGAATCAAGGAGGCAAGGACGATGGTGGTGACTTTGTGGCAAACGAAGGTCGGAACAGTGGCAAACTGAAGATGGCAGTGGGTGAACCATACGTGGCAATGGATAAAGCTTCTAACTTAGAATGGAAAATAACAAAGAGAACAAAGATTGGTGAGAAGTTATGAGATATACCGCTAGTAATTTATGGAAAATGATTTTGTGAGAAAGGAAAAGGTGAAGAGTTCAAAGAACTTGGAGTAGCAGAAACAAGTGTATGACTCAAGGAGGATACCATGACATTGATATCATGTGAAGTTCCATCTTCAGATAAGATATAAAGGGAATGAGATGACAATAACACATAAAATAAAGCTTAAAATAAAATATTAATATTATTGAATATTGTGATTAATTTGATACAATGAGATATGTTTATAAATAGACTAAGAACATAATCAGAAATAATGATGAGAATCAAAGTAAATCAATCATAGGTAAATCTAATATACTAATTTATTCTTAACATTGACGATCCTATGATTTATAACCCAATGCTATTTGACCTGAAGTTACCTCCAAATCATGACCAACCCACTACTCAAAATTGGTCAAATGGAAAGTTATAGGTTGGGTTTGAGCCAAGTTATGGGTTGTGTGGATTTATTTTGCTCACAATACACTGTTGATATGACACTCTATTAATCATGTCAGCAATTAACAGAGTTTCACTAACAACAGGGATTAAAACTAGTCTCATTAATAACAGAGACTAAAATTATGTAATTTCTAATATGTTTGGACTGACACCAAAAAAATAATATATTACACCAAATATCAAATATTTGTCAGGGACCTAAAACTTATTTAAACCATATATATATATATATATATATATATATATATATATCAATCAATCAATCAGGAGTCAATCAGTATAAGGGTTCATTTGGATAATACAGCTTTTAACTTTTTTAAACTTTTTATAAGTCAAAAGTTATATTTTAAATTTTTGACATGTTTGACTATATTACTTATTACTTCTTAAAAAGTCAATTTTAGTATTTTTTGAGAAATTGAAATATCTATTCAAAAAGTATTTTTCAAAATACTTAAAACAAAACTTTCTTTTATTATGTTTTTAAATACAAAATAACTTATTTATAAATTACTTTTCAAAAGTTCTTTTTGTGATAAGCTCTTTTTAACTTGTATACCCAAATGGGTTCTAATTATGTCATACAATTCCAACACCTAAATAAAATTTTAGCAAATTTAATGGCTCTAGCAATTTTATTTTATTTTTATCAGGATATCCATTAATTCAATAAAAGAATGATGAATCATAAGGACAATATAAGAAGGGGGTGAGGCAGACAGTGACCTGATTTTAGTCCATCCCGATAGGCACACTTAGACACACATTCATTGGTTCCATTTTCTTATGTGCTCTTCTGTTCGGCCTTTATCACATTTATGGTGCGTGCGTGTGTAAAGTGTAAAACGGGACAAGAAGTCAAACATTTACTGTTTGAGTTTCAATCTTTGGATTCACTTATCACTTTAATTTCTTTAGTCTCTCCTTCTCTCATATTTCTTGTACTAGCTAAGCTATTAGTCACCTCATGTTGATAGTGTCATAAGGGGTTTTGATTCATTGTTACCTTTGGTAAGTAAACTATGGCATGAGAAAAGGAATATGGTTGTGTAGATTTTCACGCTTATGGGCTTTTATTTCTCTTAACGAGGAAAGTTACATTTGCTTGAGGGCCTCTCTTTTCCATATTAGGCATGATGTATCCACCATATATTGTGTTTGGCAAACTAGTTGTCACCGCTACTATATACAAGGGATTTTGGTATTGATACGGGTATGCTTGCATTCTCAACACTTGAATTGCCATGGAGGTACATATCCCGAGGGGTGTACCCTCGAGGTAACCCGTCTAGGGGAACTGAACTACTAGCCACATTGTTAATGTTTGGCATTTGTGGAATATTTATGTCTTCCCTGGGTTGCCCAATTTGTGTCAACACAGGTTTCGTTGACATGGGCAAAGAGGGGTGCACAGAGTTGGTTTATCCCTCAGTCGTACTAATTTTTGCATAAGAAGACATGTGTGATACTATGGTACCACTTCGCAAGCGTATAAACCCTTGGAACAAAAGTTCTTGAATTAAATCTTTACAGAAAGGGTCCCATTGGGTGTGCTAATTTGTTTTGTGTGGATTTTGATTCAATGAACCCTCCGCCACGTAAATTCAATGAGTGTGTGAAAACAAGAAGATTGAGTCCATTTAATAAAGATGCGGATTCAAGAACAATTTGATATAATGGGATAATCAAGTGTTTGATATAATGATCGGAATGGAAATACAATGCAATGGACTTTAAAATGCTAATTAAAGAAATTACAAAAGAAAGAAAGATGAACAAAGGAAAAGAAAGAAAAGGAAAGGACAAGAAAAATAAGAAAGAAATGAGAAATCTACTTGAAATTCTCCACTGCTCTTTGTCGCTGAGACATAAGAGACTCTTGAGTTTTTCCAAGTGAAAAATTCCTCCTTAGTTCTGTTTTGGGCATCCCCTTGCATGCTTGTCATGTGTCTTCCTTGACGGTTGTAGCTTGATTCTCAAGACTTCACTCTTCCACTTCCCTTGTTTTCCGCAAAGTGGACGGTTATTTTCTTTTTGAAGTTAAGCACATCCTCAGTAACCGTCGCACGTTGTTGGTAGACGCGTCTCTTTTATGGATAAAATTCTATTTGTATTTGATTCACCTTATTATGCTTCGCCATCTTTTGAAGGGTCGAACCCTCTACTTAGTTTGCCATACTTCTTCGAAGTTTGGATAGGATCAACCATGATTATCGACTAAGATCTATTCGTAAACCTCATGTATTGCTTCTACTTAAGCCCTTCATCATCGTCCCTTAACTGCTAATAAGGAGGCGTAGTTTTGATCGATTATATCTCTCGTCCTTATTAGTAATCGACTAGGATCCTCATTCATGGTCGACTGAAATCTTCACTCGTGGTCTATCAAAATATTTGACCAATGTCCTCTTTGGTGGGGACCCATTCTTTTCGACCCATTATTTATTCATGATCATCGTGTTATGATTTTACTCGTGTGTGTTTATGTACGCACACCTCAAAAGATCTTGCTAGCTGTCGTCAATTAGCATACTAAATATTTAAAACAGTATCTGTACAGTAGCAAATTAACTTATCTATTGAGGCATATGTCATCGGGTCTGTTTGAAGGGGTGTAACAAGGAGCACGTAGTGTTTGTAATATGACCCATGAAAGAAAAAACATTGATCGAAGTTTTGACAATGAAATTAGCTCTTAGTGGAAAACACAAATCTAGCCACAAATGTGGATGTGAGTACCCACATATCATTTCGGTTAGGTCACTTGTGTATTTAATTTAATCACACTTTTCTCATTTTGTTTTTTAATCATCAACTTGCATCAGAAACGTCATGTTCATCCTTTTAGGCAAGGGATAAAAATGGACTATATAAAGAACTGTTCAATTAAGTTTCATGGTATTTAATTTGTAGCTAACTGTGCCTATATATATAGCCAATGTGATTATATAGTTAACGGTTCTTAATTTAGAATTTTAAACTCCCAAACGTTTCATGTTTGATGGGAAACGTAAGGTTAAAAAAATGTAGTGGAGTTTGACGTGGATGATCTTCTGGAATGCATATGCCAAGAATTGTAATCGTCCTCCACATATTTGAGAGCATCTTTGATTCTTAGGAGTTCTAATATTCTACCAATCAAAACGGAACTTTTTGGTCATGAAAGTCTTCTACTATTCTTGGAGGGATGTGTAGGAAAAGTTATGGCTTAGGTAGTCTTTTTCCTATAAATTAACTTGTGTAGGTGAATTAAGTCTATAAATTCAATCTTAATTAATGTAATACGATATTCACTTGGAGTAAATTACCTGGTGGGAGAGAATTCTCACATCCTATAGGTATATATAGTTGTTCACAAGTAAGCAATATAGGCATATAACCGACGGAAAATGTACAACAAATATTGTACCAACGTACAGCCAACGTATTATTATACGTAAAAATACTCATAATAATAAATATTATACCACTATCTCTCACTCGCTTTTCTCTCTCCCACGGCCCCCCCCCCCCCCNGCCTTCCTGTGGTTCCTATATCAAAGTGATTTTGACGCCACAACGACGGAACGGCACAACATTCACATTGCTCTTCCTCGCCACCTCGACGAAGTGGTACGCCTTTCCTGTTCTCCTACTCCATCACGTCCTTCAACCGCGTCCAAACGACATTCACATCCTCCATCACGTACGTTCACGTCATCTTTACCTCACATCCTTCAACCGCCCCAAACGACGTTCACATCCTCTTGCACGTCATTTGTCCCTCGCATTGTCTTTCTTCCCCAGCACGTCCTCTGTTGTTTCTCATCAATATATGTCATGGATTAGATTTATTTTTATCATTTCTCTATCCCGCAAATCATTTTTTGTGCTGGGATTTATTCAATTTTATTAGGTAGGTTTGTTCACTACAATTATATGAGTTTGTTCATTTTATATGAACATGTTTGTTCATTTTTTGTATTGGGGTTTGTTCATTCTTATTAGGTAGGTTTGTTTATTACAGTTAACAATTAATAAGGTTTGTTCATTTTATATGAACAAAGTTTGTTCATTTTTTGTGTTGAGGTTTGTGCAGTCTTATTAGGTTGGTTTGTTCGCTACAGTTATACGGGTTTGTTCATTTTATATGAACATGTTTGTTCATTTTTTGTATTAGGATTTGTTCATTCTTATTAGGTAGGTTTGTTTATATGGGTTTGTTCATTTTATATGAACATGTTTGTTCATTTTTTGTATTGGGACTTGTTCATTGTTATTAGGTAGGTTTGTTCTCTACAGTTAATAAAATTTGTTCGTTTTATATTAACAGATTTGGATGTGAGGGAGGACGTGACCGTCGTTTAGGGCAGCAGTTGAAGGACGTGAGCGGACGTGAGGAGAGAAGGAAACTGGATTGGAGAGAGAAAAGAAAGCGAGATGGGTGAAATTAGAGAGAGAAAATACATATTGAAATATATTTAATAGGAGAGAGAAATACAAATCCTTATATGTAGGGACTTGGGGAAAATTAGTTTGTTTGTGGGCCAAGGTGTATTAAAAATTTTGGTGGTTGCACGTTGGTACAATTTTAGGTTTACACGTAGTATCACTCATAATTGACTATATAGTAAATTAATTATTCACCTTGAATCATCTCGTTAAGTGTAACCTTATTACGTGTAGAGTATGGATTATCTAGTGACTGGTTTTATGATGGGCAGAATTAAAAATTAGGATTTGTGTAAGTATAAAAGATTATGGTCTTCAAGTTATACGTGTGTCTCTTTCTCTGACATCACATCATCACAAAAGAGAGAACTCTTATTTTTTATCGAACTCACATGTACTAACTTGAAAAATGAAAAATCACATATCCAAACATCAATCAGTTCCTAAGGATTCAAGCTTCCGCATCTAGTCTTATTTTCTTGATAATTTAATAAGAATGGTCTTGTGTTATATAGAATTAAGAATGTTAAACAGTTATTTCAAGGATAGTGATGATCCAATCTCCAGAACCAACATGATAACGGTATCTACAAGGAATTTAACGTCATTGAAAACCCTAAACCTTAATCTAACCATCTCTATTTTCTTAACTTTGAAGGTGAGTTTAGAATATGAGTAAAAATGGGAGAAAATTTTGTAAAAACTAGATTCATGCGTAAAATTATGTGTACTCCACAATACCAACTCCACAAATTGATAGTATATTTGCGTTATGCGGTTACATACTACCATAAAGTATATGTATATACACTTGCGAATCAAGAACCGTATCTTACTTTGGATTAAATGTGGATAACCAAGTGGTAGCTGATGTGGAAACAAAATCATCGATCCTTCTATACCTTTGACAAAGACACCAAGTTGGCACTAGTAGAGGCTTAACGGCAATCTCTTCCATGGAGAAAGAGAAAGAAAAATGTGACCGAGGATAACTGTTTATATGATGTATTCTGTCTCTTTGCCATCTGGTTGAGGTAATATGAAAGGTATTAATGACTTCGGAGACTTTGCTTCATTCTTTCATTAATGATACATCAAACTTATGTCCAAAGAAGATGAAGGTGGCCATAAATTATTAGGAGACCATAAAGTGTGATAAATAAGTTTGTGCTACTTACTTAATGATATTAATGATAGATTATTCTCTCGTTACATAAAGTTAAAATGTCATTTCTGAAAGTTGGGCATGTCATAGACTCATGAGGTAAAGAGGAGTTCCTGAAAAGCTTGAAACTCTAATACAACAAGCAAGGGAGGGCTTTCTTCAAGCCTCGAAAACACCAATTTGTATCTTCACACTTCACAGCTTTAAATTCAGATGCAACACTTTGTGGTCCTGAATGCAGCTTTTAACCCCACCATTGTAATTACTAAAATAAAATACTTATTACATTCCAAGAATGATACATGTACAATAATTTTTTTAAGGGTTAATTAAGTTTTTAGTCCCTGTAATTTGAGAAAGTTTGGTTTTAGTCCCTCTGTGTAAGTTTTAGTCCCTGAAAAATAGCAAAATTTGGTTTTAGTCCCTGTTAACGGTGGATGGGTAACGGTGCTGACGTGGCGCTTGACGTCGCTGATGCGGCTTGACACGTGGACACGCCACGTAAGCGGAGCAAAGCTTTTGGCCCAACCCAAAACCCGACCCGACCCGACCCGACCCGTTAAAAAAAAAATTAAAAACCCAAAACCCAAAATCCCCTGCAGGCACCCCCCACCACGCACCCCCCCGACCCCCACCGCATCGCCTCCGGCCAGCCGCCGTCGCCGCCGCACAGCACCCATGGTTGTCGTCTGGTTCATAATCGATGTTGATGAATGAATCGGCGAGGGCGAAGGCATCATCATCCTCAGGTGCTGCTGCTGCTGCTGCGGATGCAGCTTCTGTGGCGAGCACGACGAGCACGCGAGCACGTGAAGAAGAAGGCAACAGCAACGGCGAAGCACGCGAGCACGGCGAGCACGGCAACACGCGAGCACGCTGGTTGAAGGCACGACAGCCCACGCGTGAAGAGGACGGCGAGCACGCGACGGAGCCACGGGAGCACGACAACCACGAGACGACGGCAACGCGACGCGTGAAGAGGAAGGCGAGCACGCGAAGGTCACGGTGGGTCTCGGCAGAGCGTGGTGGCACGGGAGACGACGGAGCCACGGGACCACGACAGCCCCGCAAGGACAACCACGGCCTCGCGAGCACGACGACGGCGTGAGGGGCCCCGAGCAGTTAGGGGCGGCGATGGCGTTAGGCAGTCAACCTCTGTCAAATCCGGTGTGCACTGTGCCAACGTGTACAGATTCCGGAAGCTCGTAACCTCCGCTTCCTTTGTGCCGAACTTCTTGTCGGCACCACCGTCCGCTGCCTCCTCCGCCGCAGCATTCATCGTTTCCCCCAACAGCTTCTCCTCGAAGCCATTAACATCTGCCGATGCTTTGTCCCGCGGGTTCCACGTGTCAGCAATAGCCCCTTCACTGGAGAATACGGAGAAGAAGGATTGGTCTGAGAAACGCACCAAGCAGTCGGGGAGCCAAATCATTGAGCTCTTCTCCACGGGACACTTTTTGATCAGTCGCTGCTCTACAGTGGAGACGCAGTCCTGGCAGGCGCCGGTGGCGAGATCTCCGCGGCAGAGGAAGGCGCCGTAGACGGTGCCGTCGTCTGTGCTGGCCGGAGGCGATGCGGTGGGAGTCGGGAGGGTGCGTGGTTGGGGGGGTGCCTGCAGGGGATTTTGGGTTTTGGGTTTTTAATTTTTTTTTTTAAACGGGTCGGGTCGGGTCGGGTTTTGGGTTGGGCCAAAAGCTTTGCTCCGCTTACGTGGCGTGTCCACGTGTCAAGCCGCATCAGCGACGTCAAGCGCCACGTCAGCACCGTTACCCATCCACCGTTAACAGGGACTAAAACCAAATTTTGCTATTTTTCAGGGACTAAAACTTACACAGAGGGACTAAAACCAAACTTTCTCAAATTACAGGGACTAAAAACTTAATTAACCCTTTTTTTAATAACATGTGGACAGTCCTTTCACAAAAGCGTGGGTCCCAACATATAAAAAGAGAAAATGTGAGTATGGTGTAACTCATGTTTTTGTAATATGATTGTCTACATGTTGACCAAAAGTTATTGTACATGTAATCATAGTTGTTAAACTCTCGACTTAACTCATAAACTCTTACGAGTTTACGATTCCATAACACAAAACGAGTTAACACTCATATAAACTCTTTTTTGATAAATTTGTACAAGTTTAAGTACACTCTTAATTCTACTAACAAATTTACAAGTTAAAATCAACCCACTAGTTAACGAGTTTACCTTAAAGTGTACAAATTTGGTGGCTTTGTTAGATATTTAGCTAATTTTGTGTATGTTAGATAATATATATTTGAGTTTATTAAGCTAATTATATATATATATATTTATAATAATTGAGTTATGTTTTATTAAATTATAAAGTAATACACGTACAGAATAAAGTATGACATAACAACTATGTATCATGCATCAAGGTATATTTTATAATCTTTCTTTCATTTATTTTATTTTAAAGTTAATATTGTTTAATGTTAATTATAAATATAATATTTAATTATGTTTAGTTCCTAATTATATTGCTTATTACACAATTTTTTTATGTATGTAAACTCTTACGAATTTATGATTCGAGTTTACTAAGATTTCATGAATTTACTTAAACTCTAGAATTTGATAACTTGCATGTAACATTCCCAATTGCATAAGCAATAAAGGATGAATTATAGAGAAAGTGGCATGTTGATGTATACCTATTAGTTTATTGGATGATTTCCAGTTGTGGATGAATGTGTGACGTTATGGTGTGTAATGAAGTAAAATTGTATAAGAGGAATTATGGAGATTAATGGAGTAATTTGGTATTTTTTATGTAATTTTCTGGTGTTGAACTACTAGAGGGAAGGGATAGTGCTCTTTCCTATGGAAGGAGAAGAACTAGAGAGAAGATAGAAATTCCTTAGAGAGAGGTAGGAATAGACACATACAATTTCCATACCCAATATAATACCCTTCCCCCTCTATTTGTACTAAATTTGGCTCCACTAATTGGGCCAATTCCTAATTTGGACCTTCATTTACTTAGGTCCGTTACAATACTCCCCCCTTTAAAAATGGACCTTGTCCTCGAGGTCGCAAAAAAATAAAATTTCCACCCGAATCCTATTGCATAAATTGTAAATTGTTGAGAGTTGCTTCATCAATTGGGCCAATGTTTGGTATTTTCTTAAAAATTTTCCTCTCCCATAATGGCCCGAAGTGGCCTTGACCTAATCGAACCCATGTGTAAGGAGAAGGGTTGAATTGGCTTTGTTGCTGTCTTGTTAGGTGATGCTGGCCCATAACACGGCCCACCAACTCAGGATACAGCCCCATGTGTCCCAAGGCAACCCTAGGAGCTTCTTGTTGTGCCCATTTGTTCCCTGTCTGCTGCTCCATTTTCCTCATAGCCACCCATTCTTCTTTCCCCATCAAGACCAAAGCAGCGACGACGGCCACCATCATCCTCGCCCTCGCCGCTAGCATCCTCCCGCGACGTGCTGCTATTTTCGTCCACTCCACAAGAGGTCGTGACGCTGTTTGGGCCACCACCTCTGCAACTATGGTTTGCGATTCTGGCGGAGTTGTCTTGGCTAGCGCCGCCCAATGCATCGCCTGAAGAAAGATCACCTTCCTTGTCTGGCGGATGCGTTCTCCGTCGCGGCAACGACCTTCGTTTGGTGACGATGACGCCACAGTGGGGATTTGCACGGCCTCTGAAATCACCGTCAGCCAAAGCCACCTACGGCTTTCGTTGCCGGTCGTCATTGCCGAGGCGGCTGCCACATCACACTCTTTGCCGGCCGGCTTCTTCTCGACGCCTTCACTGCCCTTGGTATTGGGCGTTGTAGTGGCCGCCGTGCATTTTACCAGCCATTGCGCCTACTCCCACCGCATTGAGCCCAGATCTCCCTTTACCTTCCTCCCCTCTCCGGCAGACGTCGCTGCCAACGATGCCGCTTGAGCCCCCCGCAAGATCTGGAATCTTCCATTCTCTAATGCGACGGATCCACCCATGCCCACCACGGCCCGATCTGCCTCTGGTGGTGTCCACCCACTCCTCTTCTCCTTTATGCTCACATCTGGCAGTTTTGGTGGTGGCTTCCACTGTCCATCCTTCTATCCTGCAGCCGGCAGTATTGCTTCCGCCATTGACACAAGTGGCGCTTGAGAGAGGTGTAGTAACGACACGGTTGTCGCACCACGATGTAGTCTCCACCGTTCGGGTCCGGTGGCTCCGGTGGGGGAATCTGTCATTCGTCCTCCCCTCCTTCATTTAGATCTGACCTCAGATCTATCTCAGGTTGGTTTTCTTCTTGCTGCTTAGATTCTTGGTTGGTTGCAGTTGGATTTTTCTTTGTTTCTACTGCTACCATAATTGATTTCTACATCTGGTGTTGAATTTTTGGATCTGAACTTTTTAATTCTTGATCTGTTGCTATTGAATTAAATTTTGCCTCTGGATTGCTTTGAAATTTTGTCTGTACCTTTGCTGAAATTTTTGCTTCTAATTTTGGTAGCATTGATTGGCTTTGTACTTCTGATCTGAATTTTTCTATCATTTCTTCCCAATCAATTTCTCCCTCTGCAACTTCAGTTTGAGCAATTTCTGGCAAACTTGATCTGAAATCTTGCTGGTAACAGTACAGGAATGTTACCTCAAAGGTCCTCCAATCTGCCGACGAATTTTGCCGACGCCATAGCCAAAACCAAGTCAGATCGCGGCCCGACAATCTTTCTTCAACCTCCTGCAATCGCTGCAACTCCGGCGTTCCTTTTGCGTTCCAGAACTTCGATGCACAAAGGATCCACCAGTAGTCGTGCTCAGCATCAAACACCAGCAGATCGACATATACCAGAATATGGCTTGAGCTCTCCGAACCACCATGGGAAGCCGTAATCGCCGGCATGGTGTTCAATGAAAGCACCATTTGTAATGATGTAGAATTGTATAAGAGGAACTATGGAGATTAATGGAGTAAGTTGGTATTTTTTATGTAATTTTCTAGTGTTGAACTACAAGCGGGAAGGGATAGTGCTTCTTCCTATGGAAGGAGAAGAACTAGAGAGAAGATAGAAATTCCTTAAAGAGAGGTAGGAATAGACACTTCATAACATTGATTTTTGAACCGAAGGAAAAGTAATATAAAATAAAGGGTTAAATAAGTTTTTCTCCTATAATAAATTGCGAATTTTGATCTTGTATTTTATTAAAAAGAATTGGTTTGAATCCTCAATAATATATTTTTTTTTTTTAGTCTTTTTCATTAAGTTGACCCGTTAAAAATTGACATGATAGGCTGAAGGTAGGTGGACTTCATTGTAATTTAGTCAAACATGGTCAAAACGTAGTCAAACTAATCAAACATTATCAAATTGTGTTTGAATTGTGGTCAAGTCAATCAATGGTTCAAACCGGGGACTATAGTTAAGACTTACAACCATATTTTACCAAATTACAGTGAAGCCCACATAACTTCAATTTACCACATTATTTTTTAACGATTCAATTTAACGTTAAGGACTAAAATTAAAAGTAAAATTAGTTTGAATCCTCGATAATTTTTTTTTAATAAAATGCAAAATCAAAATTTATGATTTATAACCCTAAAATAAAATCAAAATAAGGCATTTTTTTGTTAGTTTCTTCTTGTAATTAAACACTAAACATGAGGTTAATCATCATATATGGCCGTATCTCCTTTCTTTGCTTTTGTTTCCGAATCTGGCTGCTTTTTGGTTTTGTTGGATTAACTTGAATGGGGCTAGCTAGCTTCCGAAGCTTGGTGCAATGATTGCTTTAATTAATTATAGGATCATCATCAAAGAAAAAGGCAGATAAAAATTAACACTACTAGATAGGAGAAAAAGCCTTCCACTTATGGATGATTAAGGAAACCACAATATATAATGTGTAAATGTGGGCTTCTCGATGGTCCCTTCCCATCCCAAGAAAATGAAAAGGAACCAAACTTGTGGACAAAATTTATGAATAAGCAAAGCACTACTCGTTTTCTCACTGTCTCACTCACATGTTTTCTCTAGCCTCGTTTTCCATGGTTAGGATGTTCCACTAAATTAGGCTGCCTAATTAGCTTGTTTTCTTAAGTGGACATATTTATTAAAATAAATAAATAAATAATTAACTCAAAAACATATATGCTTTTCTATAGTTTTTTTCTAACAAAAATTATAAAAAATAACTGTTATCTGATTTTTTTTCATAAATAAATAAAATCAATTACTTTATTATTCTACTTTTAAAAAATATATATTATTCGAACATTCTACATAAATTTAAGAAGTGCTCTTTCATAAAAAAAATTTAAAAAATATTTTGTTACAAAATAATATCAAACACACTTAATCTTAGGCCATTTGGTAATTAATTTTGTTGGCATAAAAATTTTAATTTACTAATTTACATTGAATTTTTTTGGATTTGTTATTTTAGATTAAAAATTATGCAATTATCGCTTTTTTTAAAATCTTTCTAAACATGTCTGGATAAATTCTTTTAAAAACGATAAAGTGCTTAAAAAACGTGATTCTTTTCATAAAAAGAAATAGTTATATTTTTAGCTTTATAAACAAATTCTTAAAAATTATTTTTTAAAACGATAAACGTAAAAAATATTACTGTGTGATTGAGAGGTTATTACAATGTTATAGGTATAAGTTGCACACTACCAAAAAAATTTGCTAAATTGAGGGGATTTTATAGAGGAGGTTATGCAAAATTGTCACAAATAGTGAAGAAGAGACAAATTTTATTTTTGATTAAGGGAGCCCAATCTCTCATCTTTCTCTGGTGAGCCCTCTTTCTCTCTCCCCTCTCTCTTATGCAAAACCCTAGATCTCACGCAATTCACCCTTGAAGCTCAGTTTCTGAGCTTCCCCTCGCGCCAGATCCACGCTTTCGCCGTCAGATTCCATTCGATGCTTCTTTAATCAAACATGTTTTGTTCTTCGGCTTTTTATTGCCTTGTGTGGTTTTGGTGAGTGGCTGGCTTTGTTTATTTCTTCTCACTTCTCACTATCACACAAAAACACACTCATTCTCACTTCACAACAACCACTGCCACCACCATTGGATTTGCACAATGGCTCTTAGGTTTCTCCATGATGATCCTGCCTGAGCTTCTTCTTCAGTTTTTGTTTACGTTTCATGTTCGGAATGTAGTGGAGTTCGATTTAAATCAGTTTAGTGTAATCAGTCGATGCTTCTTTTAGCTCATTCATGTGCCGGTTTGACTGATTTCTATCAACATCTTTTGATATGCATGTCCTGTCATCAATGTATGATCTTCACTTGAATATGATGGTTGAAGAAAGCAGTGTTCTTTTGCTAGTAAAATTTTTTATATGCTGAATTCATCTTGATGGAATTTTGGATGGACTCACGTTCTCCACGTTTTCCCGTTGCAGTTTTGCGGGAAATTAGTTTTCTGGATTTGGTCCATTTTTCTTCCACATTCAACCCTTATCTCTGCAACGTTCAGTAACTAACTCACGTTTTTATCCTCAAACTCACGTTCTGATAAAATTGGTTGAGCTTTATGATGTGCAGACTCTATAAATAGGATGGGGTGCTCTCATTTTTGGATCACCAAGCCTACTCCTCTATTCAAAAAAAAAATAAATACAGCATCTATTTTGAATGAGTGAGGGCCTAGAAAAACAAAGGTGATTTCGGGTTCGTGCTTGAGCTGCTTCGTGTTTGATCTGCAATGGCTGGAGGTACGCTTTTGTACTGTTTAGTTTCCGCTGTTTGATCCGAATATGTTATTTGAATTGACTGGCATGTTTAGATCTGCCCTTGTATATATGTTTTACATTTGGTATCAGAGCAGTTATGCTTTTGCATTGCTTCTGTTTTTGAACTATATGTCTGAAACGATGGCTTCAGCTCTGGGAACCGCGAGCTATGAACCTTGGGTTCTGCTGGCGGCAACGGCATATGAACCTGCACCGCTTGTGGTGGCTGAACAGAGTTGTTGTTGTTGATGGGTTTAAACGGTGGCTTAACAGAGGTGTACCGCTTCATCCGGCCTCCCTTTCGGACCCAGGACGCTAGGTTGCCGCGTTCTGCACAACTGTTTTTGCTTCTAAAGGTTGCTCAACCACCGTGCCGCGATTTGAGCAACCACCACGCTGCACGCTTGGTGTAAATCATAGTGTACTCACCAAACTCACATAAAAAAATTTGGAAATCACTTTAGAGGAGTCATTTCCATTTGGGTGGTATAAAGAATAAGGAACAAATGTGTCTTGATGAAGAACCTGGTAGCATAATTAAGTCTATGTGTTTATCAAAATATTGGCTTGCTGTAGAACTAAAAGAGATGGTTATCAATCAGGTTGAAAGATGCATTATTTTGGTGAATCTCTTAGGACTAAAATTGTTGATTTTATGAGCCCGAATGGTGTTGGTTTGCATGACAATGTAGGTGAAAATATGTGGTTATTTCCTAATGTTGCCATGCATTTTGAATGAATGCATCCCAATTCTATGTTGATTTATTTGGTTGAGTCCTTGCATGCAGATTACTTAGAGGCGTAGGGGATACGTTGTTAATTTTTGTTTGCAGATTATGAACCATTTTGTTTCTATTTCTATGGTGTACCTTAAATTGGAGGTGGCTGGAGTAAGAATAATATTGTTCAATCTTAAATATTTTTTCATGCAATATTATTCAACTTATTTGCATTATGGAGATTATTATGCAAATATTTAGCTCTTATTAAGAATTAATGTTAGGTGATTAATATGATTTAATTAATTAGAGAATAGCCACAACATTTTTAATTGATTAAATCATATTATTAAGTGTTAAATCACATTTAAAACATTGGTTGTGATTAATCGAATTTAATATGAAATATACCCATAGAAATTTGTTATGTTTGTATGATTAATTAGGATAAAATATCAAGTTACATTTCTCAATTTACCCGTAGGAATTGAGAAAGAGCATAATTTGATAGTTCTATCATAAGTATGAATCTAATTGAGTAGAACTTTAGCCCACAGGCAAGTATGTCACTAGGTTCATAAACTAATACATGTTTTACATTGGTAAAACACAACAATTTATTTAGTCTCAAATTATGAATAATGAGAATGTATTTTAACTTTGTAGTTAACCAATCTGCGAACATTTCTGATATTAAGTGTGATATCGAATTGAAAGGGGACAATTATAAGGTTTGGAGGGAGAGAATTCTCCTTCATTTAGGCTGGATGGATATTGACTATGCTATTAGGAAAGACGAACCACCAAGCATTACTGAAACTAGCACTCCAGATGTTGTCGATCTTTATGAAAAGTGGGAGAGATCTAATTGTCTCTCCGTAATGTTCATAAAGACCAAAATATCTGCTAGTATCCGTAGTTCCGTCGATCAGCATGAGAAGGTCAAGGATCTTTTGAAGGCCATTGATGATCAGTTTATTACATCTGATAAGGCCCTTGCCAGCACCCTTATAATGCAGTTCTCATCCTTAAGGCTCCATGGGATAAGGGGTGTGCGTGACCACATCATGCGCTTAAGGGATATAGTGGCTCAGTTGAAAGCTTTGGAGGTTACCATGTCTGATTCTTTCCTAGTACGCTATATTTTGTGTACTCTGCCCTTGCAATATGCTCCCTTCAAAATCTCTTATAACACACATAAGACAAATGGTCAATTGATGAGTTAATGACCATGTGTGTTCAAGAGGAAGAAAGGACAATTATGGAAGAGGGCGAAAGGTAGACTTAACCGTTCATGGAAAGAAGAAAGGGGATCAACCCAAAAACAAGGGCAAGATTCTTGGTCAGCCAGTCGTAAAGAAAGAGTCCAAATGTTTCTTTTGCAAGAAGAAAGGACACATGAAGAAAGACTGCTTAAAGTTAAATAGTTGAATGAACAAGAAAGATACTCCATTTGCTTTTGTTTGTTATGAATCTAATATGGTTAGTATTAATCATAACACATGGTGGATTGATTCTGGTTCTATAATTCATGTTTCTAATACCTTGTAGGGTATGGAAAACCTAAGGAGGCCAGTGGGAAGTGAGCAGTACATCTATTCAGGAGGCAAGATGAGCTCACATGTAGAGTCCATTAGGACGTGCAATTTGGTTTTAATCATCGGTTTCATTTTGCATTTAGAAAAGACATTTTATGTTCCAAGTTTTTCTAAGAATTTGATTTCTATATCGAGACTTGCGCCAATGGGTTTTTCCTTTAATTTTTCGGATTCTAGTTTTACTTTAATTAATAAATCTTTGGTTCCGGTGCATTACTCGATGGTCTTTACTATATTGAATTGCAAAATGATGCTGCTTATAATTCTATGCATGTTACTGCCGGGGGTAAACGATGTGTTGTGAATGAGGAATCCTCTATGTTGTGGCACCATAGATTAGGACACATCTCTATCGAGAGAATTAAGAGATTGGTAAATGAAGGAGTACTTAGTACTTTGGATTTTGCTGATTTCAAGACTTGTGTGGATTGCATTAACGGTAAGCAAACTAATAAGTCTAAAAAGGGTGCAAAGAGGAGCTCAAACCTGTTAGAAATCATACATACAGATATTTGTTGTCCAGATATGCATGCAAGTAGTCCGAAATACTTTATCACCTTTATAGACGATTATTCACGATATATGTATCTCTACTTACTTCGTTCTAAGGATGAAGCTTTGAACGCCTTTAAAGTTTTTAAGGCTGAAGTCGAGAAACAATGCGGAAAGCAAATTAAGATCGTGAGATTTGATCGAGATGGAGAGTACTATGGTAGATACACAGAAAATGGACAAGCGCCTGGTCTGTTTGCAAAGTTTCTTCAGGAACATAGGATTGTTACCCAATACACTATGTCTGGTTCTCCGGATCAGAATAGTGTGGCAGAAAGAAGAAACCGAACTTTTATGGACATGGTAAGAAGTGTGGGAAGTAATAGAAACTTCCTCAATTCTTGTGGATTGAAGCACGGCAAACCCATTCATATTTTTTTCCTTAAATTTTTGTCTGACCCCGTTTATTGGACTTGAAGGTTCTATTTTAATTTTTAATCTAATGGACTCCAACTTCAACAATTGTTTCTCTCAACAAGGATAATATGGCATGTGTGTATCAAGAAAAATGAAAGCACTTAAGCTTGAAAGCCAAAAAGCCCACAAGAAGATGATGGACGATGGCAATGGTATCTTTACAAAAAGTTTTTAAGAAAATTTAGTTTATCTTTTGTTTAAATTTTTACAAGTTTTGGTTAATATTTATGACTTTTTATTTAAATTAATTTGTTAGCCCCTGAAACTTTTAAAAAAATTCAAATAGGTCTCTATATTTTGAAGGTTTGTAATTGGTAACCCTAAACTAACAAAACTTTTGTAATTTAGTCCTTCGAAACAAATATTATTAAAGTCTATTAACAAAAAGAAAATATTTTAAAATGTCATCCTATGCTTAATATATTTGTTGTAACGAAAAATGTTTAAGAGATCTAACTTATCAACTTAACAAGTTACACATTTGGAAATCAAGTTTAAGAGGAAGGGGAAAAAGATGATGAGCTGCTTAGGGTTTGGTGAAAAGAGAGACATAAGCTGACATTTGAAATTAAAAGCTAACATCAAAGTTTGAAAAGGAGAAAAGCAACTTAAATGGTCCATCTTATCCACTTTAACAGTGACATAATGATAATGGATGATGGTCGATGGGCCTTATATCAAACTTTTTGTTAGTTCAGAAACCCAATTACAAACTATCAAAATGTATGGGCCTATTTAAACATTAGCCTTCAAAGTACAACCCCAAATGACAAGCATACCATTTCGTGAAAGTTAATGATTCTTTGTTAGGTCAAATATTATTCCTTTATGTAGTGTTTCACACACACACACACACACACAAAACATATTGGATAAGTTAATCTCTTAAAAACTATTTATTCATCATTAATAGATAAGTTAATATAACCTATGAGGGTGAGATTAGACATAATAAGCGTGTGATAGATAATAAATTATATAAAAATAATAATAATAATAATAATAATATTAGTAATAATAGTAATCATAATAATAATAAAATAATAATAGTATTAAAAATAATAACAATATAATCATAATAAAATAAAATAAAAACTAACTTATTTTATTAGCTCTTATCACATGTCATCTTAAACACTATTAAAATTCAATCAAGTCTTATCTCATTCATCTTTATCGTATCCGTCCTTATCATATCCGACATGCCAAACGGATCTTAAAGACTTATTTGAGTCATTAACATACTTTCTTTTAATGTTATAACATTGGCTAATAAAGTCTATTTTAATCAAAGATTGATTGCTTTTATTTTCATATACTTTAATTTACAGACAAAGTGATTATTATCCAAAACATGAAAAAAAAATGAATGAAGGATGGGAAAGACAGAAAAGGAAAAGAAAGGGTAAAATTACAGAGGTTAGACAATATTACGTATGGCCCCCATGATTCCATAAGTCCATTCAAGCAGAAGACCTCTATTTACAAAACATACGTTTACATGCATATACATATGTGACGACTAACTTAGACTCAACCTTCTTTTGAACCTTTGTTGATCATTGTTTTTTAATTAAAAAAATGACTAATGTCAAATTTTTTATAATTACAAGAATCATTTTAATTTTAATTTTGTAATTAGAGTCACGATCATCAAAATGTATTCTTCCCCTAATAGGAAACACCATTTGTAAACTTTCGATTTACAATTAGAAACTCAACGCTTCTCTGCTCATGCTTCCTGCAATTTTCCTTGCCGCCGCCACCCTCGACTCCCATGCGCTCTCTACCCCAAAAAACCGTGTCATAGTGCTAGTTAAATGGTTGGTTAAAACGATGGAATTTCACTAGAGTTTTCTAGTTTCAATTTTTCATGGCCCCTTTGTTTCACTTTTGGATCTCGTATGCTGCTCCATTTTGATACATATAAACCACCACAAAGTCAAAACAATTATTTGAGGCAATTAAGATAAATTCTAGAGATAGGAAACATGCATACGGCTTGTTATTAGAACATAAAGTGAATCAGAATAGTTGTTGCATAGAAATTCTTAGCATTTTTTTTTTTGGTTGTGGGGCTACCTGCTATCGATTGTATCTTATCTTTGAACATTCAGGTCAAAGGTTCAAGAACAGTTTGCGTATTTAATTAGATTTTTTTTTAATGATGGTGACTCTTAACGGCAAAAATAAAATTAAAATGACTCATTTTGTGATTATAAAAAAATTTGACATGAAATCATTTTTTAATTAAAAAGCAAGGATCAACGAAGGTACAAAAGAAATTTGAGACCAAGTTAGCCGTCACGAGCAAACATAAACGAATAACAAAACAAAGCAAAGCAGAAAGAGGAAGGAAAAGGGAAAAAACATAACAAAACAAAACAAAAAAGGTTTAAAATTTGATAGCAGTACATCACCCCGAATTGGAAAGAGCTGAGGTCAATACATGTTCAAGATACTTCTCTGCAGCAGCGTATTGCCTTTTCTTATCCTCAATAGCTAACGCAGCCAAAGCTTTATCCTGGAAAGTCCCCACCACCGGAAAAATGTTAGAACAAACATAACACAGTTCTACGATCCTCCGCATAGCAATACATAGCAATAGCATCAACATCATATCAGAAAGCATGTGAAACATGAAATACCGGAGGCAAATCTTGGTAGCTCCTTAGTGTATCAAGGATGGGCTTAGTTTTCTTCTCCAGCTCCTTTTTATGCTCAGCCATTTCGACTAACACCCTGTGGCTAACCTCTGGGGTATAACCTGCATGATTGAGCACTGCCTGCAACAGATGTCACATTCAGCGTGTAAAATATCAGTAAGTATTAAGACACATAATGGAATAACAATTACAAACATAACAGCCGTTTCCCACACTGGTGTCACCCAATTACAGTATGTCGTCACTCAATATTGAGATTTTTTTCTACGGTCACATAAATCACTTGGTGAGCAACTGAATCTAACCCTTATTAATAACAACAGCAATAACAATCATGATGACAATTTAGAGAATAATGTCATTACAACTTGCTAATTTTACAGTCTTCATACAGAGCTCCATGCAACCCGTATGTGCTGTAAAAAGAATGCCAAGCAAGCTATGATGTATAAAATCTGTTACCATCAACCTTAAAATGTCAAGTGATCCCAAATTTTTCAACCTTTATCTCTCCATAACATAAGGAACTTCTTAGAGAGCTGCGCTGGGAAATAGGTGATCTAAGACTGATACCGTCTAACATGATGTTATTTCAACAAACAATGTGCTCTTTTAATGGAAAATACAAATTATAATCCGAGCAAAATTTTGAGTAAGCCCCAAAATTGTTTGCCAATTTCAGCAGTTGCAAGAGAAAATGAACTTTCATTCTTATGCACATTAGTCTTCAAGAAAGGGCAAGAAAAGTTTTTATTTTCTTAGCATAACAAAACTTGACAAAAGAAGAGAAGTTTCATTTTATTTTCTAAGCATAATAAAACTGGACAAATGAAGAGAACAGAAAAGAATGTCACAAACAATATAAGACCTAAAATCAACTTTGCACTTAAGAAAGATAAGGAAAGCAATTATAGTACCGTGTCTCATGAATATTGTTGCTGTGTTATTTATATTTTTTATGCCTTATAACTTCTGTTGTGAGTTATTTTAGTTTCAACTGCAAGCATAAGATCTGTTAAATTTTAGGGTTAATTAAGTTTTTAGTACCTGTAATATGAAAAAGTTTGGCTTTAGTCCCTCATAACAAGTTTTAGTCCCTGCAAAATGTGAAAATTTGATTTTTGGTCCCTGTGGATGGTTGGTGATGGACGGTGATAACGTGTCAGTTAACCAGTCATCAGGGACCATCTCTACATCATCGTCCATCACCAATTGTGCACAGGGACCAAAATCAAATTTTCACATTTTACAGGGACTAAAACTTCTCATGAGGGACTAAAACCAAACTTTTTCATATTACAGGGACTAAAAACTTAATTAACGCTAAATTTTATGAGAACTTTGACATTAGAGTTTCTATGCAATAAAAGAGGATTACAGGGTACTTTTTTTCCTCATGACATAAATTTGCTTCTATATTCTCTGGCTGTTAAGCAGAAGAAGAGCTCTCTTTGGCTGTACTGTTTTATCTGCTAGCCCATCATTGTCTCTAACTAATATCCCTTGCATACTAGGATTTAATCCTATGGGTCTTAATTTTTTATTGTGGTGGTGGGGGGGGATCCTTACCTTGAAATTGGCACATTGTTGCATGTATTGTCTTTCTTTTGCAGCCATTACTTGCAAGTTTGTCTTCCAATTTTCCATCTGATCCTCATATGGAGCTACCTCATCTTCTAATTGGCCAAGAGTTCTGGCCAAAAGTTATTTCATGAAAACTTAGCAAAGAATAAAACAACATTTTCTTCCCAAAGAAGAAATATCCCTCAAGGTTCACCTCTGAATTTCAAAAGAATTGTACTTGCAGGAAGTACATAAAAGCACATAATTCATTTGAAAACATACCTTTTTAGATAAGTTAGTCTGGCTATAGCCTTTCTAGTGTAATCAAGGAGAACCTTGGACTCCTCCTGCACTTTAGCCCTTTTCTCCTCCACACCAGTCTTCCTCAAGGAAATATCGCCCATTGCTACAAAAAAGCTAAACATAGCTTCCAAGGCTCAGAGTTTGAAGCAAAAACTAGAAAACAACAAAATCAAAATTCACAAGCCAAATGAATTTGGTAAAGTGATACCTACCTACTCAGTTCAGTGTCTCTTATATTCAACAAGTTAGCCACATTTGCAAGAACTTGTGCAGACGCAACCACATTCGAGGGCAAACTCTCCTGGGCCAAACCCACGTTCTCCAAAATCTCTCTAACCCTAGCAGCTACAACAACAAAAACCACAACAGATCAAATTCGCATGATGCCACAATTTGAAGCGCAACCCCCCCCCCCACCCACACAGATAATAATAAAAATTCTGACAACTTATCCATTAAGAATCAGAGATCCAAAAATCTCTCCAGATTATCTCTAACCTGTCCTAACAGCTACAACACCACCACCCCAAAAATAACTGTTTGGTTTGTTTTCTATTCTCCTTTCCTATGTTTTAACTGATAATTACAATAATGCTACTTTATTTTCATTCTAATTCTATTGTTTTCAAGTTTTTTCCTACGGAAATTATGAAAAAAGCAGGATAATCAAAACCAGGTAGTACTTTCGTCTTTCATAGTGAAAACATCAATAAAAAATAAAGACAGAAAACTAACCAAGTGCGCTCCTAATTCATTGAAATTCATAATATTAAGCTAACCCCATTCGACAAACATCTTAGCCATGAACAACTACAGACCCCAAACCACGAATATCAACATTATCATCTCAGGTCATTGTAAAACAATAAAATATCTCTAAACAGGAGTAGGAGATCAAAACTGAAGGCATTTTGGTAACACGAAAAAGGAAGTCTACCTTGGGAATGGTACTCTGAGGCCTTCTGGCGGAAATCGCGAGCAACGAGGCGTGCAGCTTCGTCTTTGGCCTTGGAGACAGTTAAGAGGCTGTGCAAGTGGGCCACACTGCGAGGGGTGTATTCAAAGTCTGGGACAGGTTTGCCAGCGGCTTCAAACGTCTTGACTAGCCATTCCTTCACTTCCCCAATCCGAGAAGCGTCGGAACCACTCTTCGGTTCTGTTACCCCTAGATTTTGATCGGCCATTCTCTTAGCTTGTCTTTCTCACCCAACACTCTTTCCAAACTAGAGAGAGGTAAAAAGGAGAGATTTGGAATGTCAAATTGGCTTCTAATATCAATGAACAAGGACTCAATATTGGCCATGTCATGGACCTGCCTTGTAAAATTTTCCATTGTAATTAGTATATATGGGATTCCGGTGCACGTTATGGTATATATAACTAATGCAACTTATAACTGTTAGGACATTAAGGTGTATATTGTGCAATGTTCTCTTGTCCAGCTCCAGTAACAATTGACTCTCTTAGGCAATTTGAGGATCATTTTTTTTGTGGTGATAGAAAGAGTTTTTTTAATGCAGTAAACAAACTAAAATGCAATACACTGCATTCACATATGTTTAATATGTACAATTTCTTACTTTGTTGAATGTTGACTTTACATAAGATTCTGTGCTTCTTGTTTATCACACATGCAAGGGTTGCTTTAGTTGATAACTGCAGACTAAAATCTCTGATTTGAATTTCTTGTGGCCTATATACCACGTTGATAAAAAAGCATAAAACTCAAATCTGAGCCCATGTTCTTGATCGCTTATCAAGAAAGGTTCATCTCCTGTATATGCATTGATGCAATTGCAATCTGCTGCAGCAATCAAAATAATTCTCATTTAAGATATCTGCTGTGGTTGGTTCAGCTGGATATTCACGGGAACCTGCAGGTCATCTCCTATGCCTAGACCATCTGTGAGAACAGTATCTGTCTGTTCCATTCCCATCTCTTGTTCCATAGGCCTTGGTTAATGAAATTGTCTTTTTAAAGTTCATATTCAGAATAAACATTCCTTACAAGGTTATGTGTGTTTAAAACATGGATCTTTAAGTTTTAGGAGATTAATGAGTTTGATGAGGAGAAGTCCTTGTTCATGGGCCGGGTAGGGCCGGGTTGGCCTGTACCCGAACCCGGCCCTATATTTAGACCGGGCCAATTTTGAGGACCCGGACCCTAAACCCGATAGGCCCGATCATCTTCGGGCCAAGTTAAAACCCGGATTTAGACCGGGCCAAAGCGGGCCAAAACAGGCCAAAACGTTTTGATTGCAGCA
The DNA here is from genome assembly GCA_003254905.1 of Nissolia schottii. Lineage (NCBI taxonomy): Eukaryota > Viridiplantae > Streptophyta > Magnoliopsida > Fabales > Fabaceae > Nissolia > Nissolia schottii. The sequence continues at coordinate 76,580 of QANU01008436.1, forward strand.
GAAATTCAGATTGCAGATTGCAGAAATTACAGCAGAATTACAGATTGCAGAAATTGCAGCAAAATTACAGACTGCAGAATTACAGCAGATATATTGCAGAAATTAACTCCTCATTGTCAGTAGAATTACACCAGAATTGCACTAGAATTACAGCAGATATATTGCATAATTGCAGAAATTGCAGCAGAATTGTTTAGATATTGCAGGTTGCAGCAGATGAATATATCCAAACTCGGAATTTATCAGGCAAAACTCCACTTATCTGGTGATAAATCATAGCCTAATGTCAATGCCTACATTTTGCAACAAAACAAGCACAATGTACAATGCATAGCAGTCATCTACTCTAATAGCTTACAGCTTAACTTGTTAAAACTTCGAGGAAAGCTATCCTCAATCATATAGGTCATTATAAAAAGGATTCTATGCCTACACCAGTTTATGGGTACACAAGTATTGCTAAGGAGTAAGGATTAACTTAATAGAGTGCATGACCATAAATTTTAGTACATAAAAAATTATCCATCTCCAAATGGAATGACTATCAGCAGAATTCACTTGCAAATATAACTGCCTATGTTTCATTAAAATAAATAAATAAGCTGGACTGGTGTAAGGTTTATTACTAATACAGTTGGAATGGAAGCACCACAGTTTAAAATAACACAGTCAAGATACATCAAAAAATCATGCTACCAAGATGAGATGCAAAATAAAACACCACCACCACCCGAAATGGAGTGATCTTAAAGATCTAGCAAAATTATTCGGAAATGGTAAGTCTAGTATAAACCACAGCTAACCTCATCCAAGCAATCATTGATCATCACTCATCAGAATGTTCATCCAAAAATGACGAAGAAAAAAGGGAAAAAAAAAAAAAGCAACCAAATTACACTGAAACAGTGGCTTACCAAGGGACAACGAGTTCGCGGCGAGGCGAAGCGAGGGAGACGAAGCGAGGGAGGCGAGGCGAGGGAGGCGAGGCGAGGCGAGACGAGGGGCGGGAGGGGAGGCGAGGCGCGGCGCGGCGAGGCGAGGCGAGGCGAGGCGCGGCGAGGGGAGGCGCGGCGAGGCGAGGGTATACGGTCTGAACTGAGTCTCTGAAGATGAACTCTGAATTTCCGAAATGAAAATTGAGAAAAGTGAGATGAGGGCTAGTGAGTGGGCTAGTGAGATGAGGGCTATATGAGACAAGCCACTCAAGAAAGACATTTGGGCTGCGTAATAAAATTGGGCTGAAAGACAAGGAAAAAGAATTGGACCAGAAGTGCAGAACCTATGGGAATAACTTGTAATTTTGAAGGAAAAAAAATAATAAATGTATAATAGTATAGTATACGGGCCGTTGGGCCAGGTCGGATGACCCGAGGTTAGACCCGTACCCAGTATGAATTATAATCGGGATTTTTTTCTTAGAGTTTTTTTGAAATCGGGCCTGATTCGGCCCGAATGCTTCGGGCCGGTCTGGGTTGGCGCGCCAAACCGAGTTATGAACATCCCTATTAGAAAGTGTGGGAAGACTAGATGGGAAGGGTAGGCTCTGCATATAGTTGTTGTCTCTGAACAAACAAAACAAGCCAAAACGGCGTAGTTTAACATTTTCACTGAGCTGGTGGTTACTATTTCGAATTAAGAGAGTAGGGCTGTGAAATGGGCCAGCCCAGCCCAGCCCAGCTCGGCTAACCCGTGGGCCTAAACGAGTCGGGCCTTAACGGGCTCTTACTATTCACAGACCAATTTTTAATATATTTGGTCCGTCTATTTATGTGGATAAATGAGTTAGTTTGCGAGTTTTGCATATGTTAATACTAAATGGGTTAATTTAGTCTGTGGCTAAATTGGTCGGGCCTAAATGGGACGGGTCTAAAAGGGTTTTTGCTATTCGCGGGCTGAATTTTATATGTTTGGTCCGCCCATTTAACCAGGTAAATAGGTTTGGCTTGCGGGTCAGGCTCATTTTGATAGCCCTAAAAGAGAGTGAAAGTTCCCATTTGATGCGCGTGAAATCACTGATTAATTAATCTGGTCTCTTACAAAATAAAAAATCTCCGTTATTCTTTGTCAATTTAGTATCTGTGTTATGTCCCAAATTATTTTAGATCATCTATTGATATTATACTTTATATAAACTAGTATATTATAAAATTTAAAATGAAAAATAAATGATTTAAATTTTTTATTATTAAAGTTATATGAGATACATGTGTTAAATTTATTTTTTGCTAATCCTCATTTCATTAAATTGTGTAGATTTTTGCTCCACAAACCCTGTTGCATACAAATTGTGTATTTGTGTATCATTTACATTCTTTATTATTGCTTCATACAAATTTTTAGATTTTTGTTTTCTATTCCTACTCAATGAAAGTTGATAATATTCTCACTTGTCATCTCTGTCATCCTATTTTGTCCTCATTTACATCTTTGATCTCTATTTCAAAGATTTTTATTTGTCTCTCTTCGTCAAGTCCTTGTAGGTTTTTGTAATCATATAATGTATGCATGTACCCAAAAAAGGTATCATAAATGACTATAAATAGAAATATATCACTTATGTAATATACATATTTTGCATCACACGACAAAAACTTTCAAATATGTGTGTGTGTGTACCGAAGGAGTACAATTTGGATTTTGGATCTCCTCTGCACGTTCGGGATCGCTGGGACGGGTACCTGCAAGGACTCCGACGCTCAAGTCAGTGAAGGTTCGAAGCAATAGGGGAATCAAAGGGGGAGATGGGTTTTGGGCATACCTGGTGTGCTGTTTAGGTTTAAATACCTAAGTGGGGGCCGTGAATTCCGCTATCCCGGGAATCTTTCTGTTGAGTTGGCCTCCGAGGATCATGGAGCATTGCTCCCTGGAGGCAGGATATCACGAGGCGAGAATCTCTTCTCCGAGGATCATGGAGCATTGCTACCTGGAGGAAGGATTAGTGAAAACAAAAAAACAAAAACGAAAAAGCAAAATCTCTAGTAAAGAGAAAAGAGAAGAAGAAGAAGAGAATTAAAAGAGGAAAAATGTAAAATGATGATTTTGTAATACCAAAAAAGCTTCCTAGTGAAAAATTATTAAAATAAATAATAAATATAATAAAAAATGAAATAAAATACGTAAAAGAAAAAAAAAAGAAATGGTTTCAGTTGTGAAAAGGAGGAGGAGTAAGGACGGTTATTTTTGCGCCACCTAAATTTGAGCTTGCAAAAATAGCCTAGGTATGCAATAGCTAGGTGTGCAAGAATAATTTCCCATTAGTGCAAGAATAGGTTGTTTGATTTTACCATATTGCAGGTGCGGCTCACATTTTCCTTTTCAAAGCAAAAAAATTCTTAAATTGTTCCATATTTTTGCATCTAACGATATTTTTTTAAAACAAGTCTAAAATTAATTCAGCTAAAAGGTAACAAATTAGTGAGCGTTAGTTACGACTTAAGTATAAGTAGCTAGCAAGTGTGTTACACCAGCATCGTCCTAGATAGCATCAATCTCGTTCCTTTTCCTTCGGGATGCCTTCTGGTGGAAAATTTTCGTGTTCTTATCCCTATGGGTGAGCCTCGTTGTGCGTGCTTATTGTGCCCACCAAGTCTCTTCTCTAGCCATGAGCTCATCTAACTCACTCTCAGCATTTTGGATACAAGCCATGGCCTCTTTTGGCCTGTCTCTCTTGTTTAGTTCATCAAGTTCCTTCTGCTTCTTCTCTACCTCCTCAGTCACCTTCCTAAATACATCCTCACCCCACGTGTCTAGTTTCATCAAATAGTTCTGCAATCTATCAGGGGTATCAAGCCTGAACGATTCCCACGGGTGCATCACAACTTTTTCACAGTTCTCATCACGCAACCACATATTCTTGAAACTAGGGATTTTGGGCCATCATCTTCTCCTGTGATTCCGTTATCGCTTGATCTTCAATTAGATGGGCATATGATCTGACGTATACCGAAGTAAATGGCTCACCTCTGAGTTTGGAAACAATTGGCCCCAAGATGGACTGGCCACAAATCGGTCTAGATGTTCTTCAATGCTACCATCTACCTCTTGCTTGTTCCAACATGTGAAAATATTTCCCGTGTAACCAAGATCCTGTAAATTGCAATCCATTAGAGCACCCCTAAAATCTTCCAATAGAGTCGCATTCGGTGGGTTTCCGCCCTTCTTCTCTATCGAGGATAAGATTAGGTTGAAGTCCCCAAAGCAAATCCATGATAGATTGCTCTCACCAGGTAACTATCTTAATAAATCACGGGTCATTTTCTTCTGCGTAGTACTAGAGTAGCCATATACTTTTGTAGTACGCCATATTCTCCCACCCTCATTCTCCAAAACAATCACATAATGTGATTTTGTGACATTGAGATGACATTCACATCAATGTTGTTCCTCCATATCATCATGATTCCACTGCTCGCTCCCTTCCTTGTCCCACATAATCAACAACACACATAACCCCCCCGATATGAACCTCTAGAGGAATTCGGCCCAATCTTCACGGCGTAGGCCAAACAATAAGGAATTCAAATAAAACGAACAATTGAAAAGAGGGATATGAGTAAACACTCCAGATTTGGGAAGGGAAAATTGGGAGTGATAGACTCTAAGTTTGTGGAGTTCAATGACCTGACAATTGCAATTAGCCAACCAACGTTAAAGGGAAACGTGACCTGCTAATTAGACGATTGTCTAACCACGAACACAATTAAACCAAACCACACAATAACGCACCTGGGTTGAAGCACGAATTGGGGGCTTTTGGAAGTTTGAATCACCAACCTTATAAAGAAGATTGACAAGACAAGGTCTCACAAGAGCAAAAGAAGATATAGTAAAAACTCTCACAATGGGAGAAAGAATTCTGAAAATTCAGATTGTATTTCACTTCAAGGATGCTTTCTGAATTACAAAGTTCTCCTATTTATAGGACTTATTAGAACCCTTTCAAATCACCACTATTCAGAAATTTATTGGTCACTATTTAACATTGATTATCCGCTACATTATTAGCCACTAAAACCCATGCACTAAAATTCCACCTCCCAGAGTTAAATGCTCCACTAACAAAAGCTGTTAACTTCACCAACGAAAATGACCACCTAAAAGACTTCGTTTGGTCTTCAACGCATTTTGTCTTAGCTTTCAAATGGCACCGGTTTCATCTTAATTGGATCACTACAGCCCAAGTTATGACCCAAACCTTGTCTTGTCAATCTTCTTTATAAGGTTGGTGATTCAAACTTCCAAAAGCCCCCAATTCGTGCTTCAACCCAGGTGCGTTGTTGTGTGGTTTGGTTTAATTGTGTTCGTGGTTGGACAATCGTCTGATTAGCAGGTCACGTTTCCCTTTAACGTTGGTTGGCTAATTGCAATTGTCAGGTCATTGAACTCCACAAACTTAGAGTCTATCACTCCCAATTTTCCCTTCCCAAATCTGGAGTGTTTACTCATATCCCTCTTTTCAATTGTTCGTTTTATTTGAATTCCTTATTGTTTTGCCTATGCCGTGAAGATTGGGCCGAATTCCTCTAGAGGTTCATATCACCCCCCCCCCCAATTCCTCCTATCCTTCTCATAGTGCTGGTTTCATAAGTCTTTTTTCCTGGTTTCCATCACAAAAACAAGGTCGGCTCCTTTCTTATTTTTAGGTTGCCTACCCGGTATCCAAGGCTTAGCCTTGACTAATTTGGGCCGACCCGGGTCGCGCACCTGGCTATGGCGAGTGAGTCTCCCAGCGGGGATAACTGCGTTCACAAGGTCTCGAATTCGGGACCTTACTTAAGCGATACCAACCCGCTTACCACTTGGACCAACCCCCGTTGGTTGGGTCCTTTCTTATTGATAAGCCTCTTAAGGGCCCAACTGTGCGCAGGTTCCCAAGCTTGCAACAGTTCTAACTTGAGATTTTAATTGGTCTCAGTAGGGCTGGGTCCCAGCCTTCAACCCAAAGTGGCCCAACACAAATGGGTCAGCCTGACTAATTTTGACAACTCTAGTCATACCCCTATGGGACTTGAAATGTTATACATCGATACTACTATAAAATGCAAATCCACAATAAATCTGATTTTATTTAGGCCTAATTAAGTTCTTAAACAAAAGTAGTTAGGATGATTATGCGTTATCTCTTTTCCCAACAACTCGAAAATAAAATCTGCCTTTGGTTAAATATGTTTTTAGTGACTGAAAATTATAAATTTTGTTTTTCCACTAAACTTTTTTTTTTGTTAGGAAATAATCTTTGACAAATTTTTTTGAATAGGATTTAGTCATTTCCGTCAAGTTGGGCTGTTAACTGCTATCGTGACAATTAACTTGGCTACGTGACAGGTCATAACCAATTTGTGTGGACACGTGGTCTCACGTGGCCAAGTGAACTGTCACATCAAAAGTAAATGACTCATTTTGATGGCAAGAACTAAATCAAATCAAAAAAATTGTCAACGATTATTTCCTAACAATAAAATCTTTAGGGATAAAATAAAATTTGTAATTTTTTAAGGATTAAAAAAATATTTAACCCATATATATATATATATATATATATATATGCCTTTGGTTTGATCTCTCCATTTTTTTCCGATAAAACTGCTAGCAATTATTAACAAAATTCCTATATATTTTAAGCCTTCCTGTTTCATTTCTAAGATTCATTTTTCGACATCTTTACATTTCTATGGCATTTGGTATAACTTGTATATCAAAATATGGGTTGAAACAAAAATTTATAAATGTATGGGTTTGAGTCTGAAATTGCCACAGGGTGTGACGATTTCAGACTTTTTTTTTTTTAAAAAAAAAGGTCTAAAATCGCGTGTGGCGATTTCAGACTTTTTAAAAAAAAATTTGGGGTTTGAAATCGCCATAGAAGTGACAATTTCAGACCCAAAATCATACATTCGTAAATATTTTTGTTGGACCACAATACGAGATTAAAAAATTTTTGGGGCCATTTAAATGTAAATATTCCTCATTTCTCTTACGTGTTATAAAAAAAATTCATTTTTTGCTTCTTAAGGCACCCCACTTTTAAGTAATTAAATAAATTGTGTAAATTGTAAATCACTTTTAAAAAAGGAAAGAAAAAAAAAAATCTCGCCAAGGTAGCTTTCTATAACTAGCTTCAAAATCAATTGTTGCTGAAGTTGATATTACATGAGAGAAAGCAAAAGTACAATAACTTTTTGCATCACATTCATTGTGACTGGATTTCACAATCTGCCCTTAAAACGTGAGAAGAAACTCAAAGCGGACACAAGACCCTTAAAACATGGAGCTACTAATGTGCTGAACAAATCAGTTCCACAAAAAACTGCAATGATGTTCGAGTTTGAGATATGCTCTTCGTTTGAAGCCTGTTTCCAAGCTGACGTTGTTATTTTCCAAGCCTATGCGTTACCAAAACAAAAATACTAATATATAATAATTATGAAAAAGAAAAAGGAAGTACCATTATAAAATAGAGTTAATTCAATTTTTAGCCCCTCATAAATTTTTTATTAAGAAATTGTTCCTCAAAAAAAAATTTCTTAGGTTTTAGTACCTATCGTCTATTTGGGTAGTTAATTGCTAACATGATAGTTAAGTTGGTCATGTGATAGTGGGTTAATTCAATTTGTAGTCCTTCATAAATCACGAATTTTGATTTTCACCTCTCATAATTTTTTCATTAGGAAGTCATTCCTCAAAAAATATTGTAACGTTTTAGTCACTGCCATCCATTTGGGCCATTAACTATTGAAGGTTAATTTGGTCACATGATAGTCACATGCCACGCACATGACCATGAAACCCAACCCTTGACCTGATTTGCCTAATTAGTGCACTACTGTGACCCACGACCCTAAATTAAAAAAAAATATCATCATCATCATCATTTTCACCCTCTCTCACACCATTAGAACCCTCATCCTCATCACTCTATTCACTCTAACCTACACCCTCTCTCCAACTCACGTGAACCATATCATCATCATCACCACCTGCACCTTTCTTCACTCGCATCTACACCCTTCCACAACCTCACCACCAATACACTTACCAACATAGTGACATCCAAATCGTGGAACGATAGGGGTGGGCCATTGTGGATGTCGATAAAGTGGATCTAGGAGGAGGATCATTGTTGAGCTCGTGGGGGGATAGTGAAACTGCCTCCATCATCAACTCTTGATTCGACCCACTCCAGTTTGTCATCTCCACCAACATCTACACTAAGAATGAGTGGCGACCATGGTTGTGGATGACTTTTCTCTCCTCCATGGGAACAACTGTTGTCATCGTGACAACAACGATTTGCCATTAGCAAATGGTGGCCAATGCATGGCGCCTTCTCTGCTTCTTCTTGTACAGTTTTTTTTTCTAGATCTATGTGTTGTTGTTGTTGTTGTTAATTTTGGATCTATGTGTTGGTGGATGGCAGAATGGAGAAGGAGGATTATTGATGACGATGATGATGATGATAGGTTGTTGTTGATGAAGGAAGGAGGGTTATAAATTTAGGGATTTTGATGTTGTTGATGATCATTCTGAGGGTTGTTGTTGTTTGATTCTGATTATGATGATGGTTTGAGGTTGGGGTTTGGTTGTGGTGGTGGGTGGTTGGTTTGTTTTTGTTGATGGTGGTGGTAGTGGTAGTGGTGGCGGGTTGATAATGGTAGTGGTGGTTCTGACGAGTTGGTGGTGGCAATGGTAGGTGAAGTGTTGTTATTGTTGGTGGTGGTAGTGTTAAGTTTTGATTTTTCATTAAAGTGGTGTTGTTGTTGCTGTTGTTGTTGTTGTCATCGTGGTGATGTGGTGGTGACAACAACGGATGTAGGTGGTGTTGGGTGGCGATGAGCAAAGGTGTTGTTACTATTATTGTGGTTGTTGCGGTGGTAGTGGATGACAATGATGAGGGAAGGGGATTATAGAGAGAATGGGAGGGTGGCACATGGTGGCGGTCGGTGGCAGCGAGGAGCAGGATTGGCGGCGAGGCGTATGTGGGTAAGGAGTGTCATGGTGGTGAGGTGGGCGAGAAAGAGCGTAGGGAGAGAGTGTGCTGGGACGAGAGAGAGACAAATATGGGTTTTTTTTTTTTTTTTTTTACTTTTTTTATGATTCAATCCAAGTCAGGTTAGAGAGAGTCGATTTGAATAATGTGTCAGTTTTGCTTGCTATGTGGCTAAGTCAACTATCACGTCAATAGTTAATGGCCCAAATGGATGGCAGAGACTAAAACCTAACAAAAAATTTACGAGAGACGATTTCCTAATGAAAACATTTTGAGGGTTAAAAAAAGTTCACAATTTATGAGTGACTAAAAACTAAATTAACCCTATATCATGTGTGTGACACGTAACTATCACGTCTGCAGTTAGCAACCCAAACAGACGATAAGGACTAAAACCTAGCAAATTTTTTTATGAGGGACGATTTCTAAACAAAAAATTTATGAGAGATAAAAAAACAAAATTGACAATTTATGAGGGACTAAAAGTTGAATTAATCCTATAAAATATTATTATATGTTGATGTCCTTATCCTAATTTGGTTAATATCTTATTAGATATTATATATATATATATATATATATATATATATATTGATATGATAGAGATCTGATTTGATCTTATGTATTCTCATCGTTGGTTTATAAATAGACCTTTGGGTGCTCATTGTACATCACATCATTGAGATAATCAATAAATAAAGTCTCATTTCTTCCTTCTCTATTCTTTCTCTCTTCCATCTCGATTATTTTTCATAAATACATGGTTCTTTTATATTATTCTATTTTTTCTTTCTTTTAATATCATTCCCAGATGTGAATGGTTAGTAATGTTACCTGTGAGAAAATAGAATCATTCCCCAAAGTGAATGGTAATAGTACCAATAAGAAAACAGAATCATTCCTTGGAGTGAACATATAATGCTCCATATAAGAAAATAGAACTATTGTCTAAAGTGAATATTAATTGTACAATCATTCCTTGAAGTGAATGATAATTATACAAAAGAAAAATTATTCCCAAAAGTGAATGGTAGCGAACATATAATCATTTCCATGAGTGAATGATAATTATAACTATGAGAACACATAACTATTTAAAAAATTCAATGGTAATTATACCTAGCTATAAGGGAAATATAATCATTCTCATAAACGAAAGACAATAACACCCAAGAAAAATGATTGTTATTCCATGAAGCAAATGCATCATTATTATTCAAAATTATCCCAAAAATATGATTATTTTTGTATCTAAGGAGATCTATATTTTCCCAATAGTTAGTCAAAAGCTCATTCTCAAAGTGAATGAATCTTATTAGTATACATTCATTGAAGTGAATGAAACTAACTATTTTATATTACTCGAAGTAAATGTAACTCTAATGATAATTTTGAATATTGAAAATTGATTAATTTTTTAATATTTATAATTCAATATTCTTATTCTCGTAAAAAGAATAATATAATGAACCGATTAATTACCAAATTATAAAGGATAATTTTGTACTCACATCCATTGAAATTTTTGGATGCACTTGAGACTACAAGGTTTTAAAGTTGTTAATGAGAGTACAACTCAATAATTTTTAGGATAAGTTTTCCATTAAAATTTTGTGATGCAAAGATCACTAGCAAGAACTTATTGAAAAAAAAATCTCTCCTTTAACGCTTTCAAAAAGCTCATGTAGTGGAAATATGTGAAAATGGTTATAAGAATATTTTGAAATTATGTATTCTTATGACTCAATAAATGAAGAGTTACTCATGAAAATCGCCTAGTTAGCTATGTTTCATTCCCTATAGTCAATGTAACAAATTATAACTCCAAAAGTGACATGGTCGCTAGAGTGAATATAACAAATATCATCATTGTGGTATTAAAATAAATTGGTGAAGTATCTATGGTACGCTTGCTTAATGTTTATCAAATATCTCTAAAAGAGAATGATTAGAAAAATACTTGTTTGTAAAGATTAGCCAATCATGACATGTTTGGAGATTATTTTTCAATAAAGATAATGATTGAAATATTGACAATTTTATTAATAACATAAATGTTTACTAATAAGATAATTTTTTCTTTCTTTTTTATGCTATTATTCTTTTAGAAATATTTTATTTTAGGATAAAATAAGTTTTTGCTCCATAATAAATCGCGAATTTTGATTTTGGACCTTGTTAATTTTTTTTCCTTGAGTCCTTGATAATTTTTTGGTTTGGGTTTAGTCCTTGATGTTAAATTAGATAGTTAAAAGATGACACAATAGATAAAATTAGACGAGTTTCACTATAATTTAGTCGAACATGGTCAAACCAAGTTTTAACCATTGTCAAACTAGTCAAACCGGTTTAAACCTATTTGACCACAATTTAAAATCGATTCGACTGGTTTGATCACGGTTAAAATTTGATTTGACTATATTTTACCAAATTATAATGGGTTATTTGACTATATTTTACCAAATTATAATGGGTTCCACCTAACTTCTGTCTATCACATCATCTTTTAATAGTCCAACTTAACATTAGTGATTAAAACCAAACAAAAAAAATTCGTCAAGAACTCAAACCAAAAAAAAAATTAATAAGGTACAAAATCAAAATTCACAATTTATTAGGGGGAAAAACTTATTCAACCCTTTATTTTATTTAGAAAATTTTAATTGCCATCTAATCTCAATATTAAATAAAATTAGTGATTATGAAGTTTATAGTATATTGTGATTATTAAAGATTTAGTTTGTAAAATAATGATATATGATAATTTTCTTTTAATTATGTGATATGTTAACATTTTATGATATTATCATTATATATGATATGTATTATTTTTTTTAAAGAAAATTAAAATACTAGTGCTTATATATGTTTTGGGAGTAGTGCCACAATTTATATTATTTAAAGCAAAACATATCTTCTATGGTAATGAGATAAGAAAATGATTATACAACCATTGGTAATACCAATGTTTGAAAGCTCCAAAAGAGCTAATATTTTATTTTCTAAAGAAACAAAAACTATGATACACTTCTATCTATCGATTAATGAAGGTTTCGGAAGAGCTATTATTTTATTTCTTGAAGAAAAAAAACTTATAATGCACTATCAAGTCATAAAGATGATTGTAGGCTTTAGAAGAGCTGCTTTTCTCTTTCCAAGAGAAACACAAATTATTATGAATGATTATACCATCATTGGTCGCACCAAACTGATTAAAGGCTCCAAAAGAGTTGTTATTAGAAAACTATCTATTTTCTTCATGTTTGTGCTATAAAAATATTATCATTATTGAAACTTGTGCTATAGTAAACCATAGTTTACTGAGCCAAATTTTTGGCATGATCGGTAAAGCCATCCCGATTCATTTATGATGCAAATGATTATTGAGAATTCACTTTGAAATCCATTAAAGAGTCAGAAGATTCTTCGAGTTAAAGAATTCTTGTGTGTTGCTTATTCTCAAAAAATTAGTTACAAGACAATCACTTGTTAGAATTATGAGAAAATCATTTGCATTTCTAGAATGTATTGAGGGCGAACTATGTGGGCCTATTCGTCCATCATGTTGACCACCGATAAATTTAATATGATTTTAATAGATATATCAAACAAATGATTACATGTGTGTTTATGATTGACTCGTAACTTAAAGTTTACGAGATTGCTTGCTCAAATAATTTAAGAGTAAAGTATTTAGATCATGTCATTAAGATAATTTTTCTTGATAATAATGATGAATTAATGTCTCAAAATTTTAATGATTACTGTATGTCAAATGGAAAAGTAGCTGAAGAGCATGATGCTCCTATTCGTGCATGGTCTTTTATTAAGTGCCTTCAATTAATAGCTACACAATTACTTATGAGAACAAAATTTCATGTTGTGGCATGAGGACATGGTATCTTGCATGTAACAACACTTATATTACACCATGCCAACAAGTTATAATAAATTATCACTGTTACACTAGACTTTGGCAAAAACCAAATATTTTCCATATTATAATTTTTATGTGCGCTTTTTGTCCAAATTTCTCAACCACAATGCACCAAGATGGGACCTCAAACAATGTTGGGAATGTATGATTGGTTGAATCCCGGTGGAGAAAATAAGCAGTTGAAAAATGAAATCATATGAAATATATTGTCATTATCTCATTTGGATCCTTGTACAAGGCAATTTGAAAAGTAATTCATTTGCAAAATTTATTTGTTGCCCTAAATAGAGTTATGAATGCTCATATATCAACTGCAAACTAACACTCCAATTTAAATTGGTGTCTTAGAAGGACAATCTATTAGTGCACATGAAAGTAAGTCATGTATGAAGCATGATAGCACAATAGGTTCCAAATATGAAAATTCATTTAAAATGGAAAATAGCTATTTATGAAGATGATCATAATATAAAGGCAAGTGCTCGAAAAGAGCCATAAAACATAAATGTTGATGAAACCCTATAAGTGGTCCAGGTACTTGAAAAATGAAAAAAAAAAAAATAAAGAGATCCTAATGAGTTATGTCTTTATAAAAAAAAAATACAAAACCGATTGAAATCATATTATTGTTGACAACGTTATTTGCACATAATGTTGCTATTGAAATAATAAAGCAAGATGAGGATCTTAAATAAAAATCTGTCAAAGATGCAATTTATGTTGAAATCAACTTCGCTTAAAAAATAAGAAGTTTTTGGTATCTATAGTCAAGCACTATAAGGTGTGAAGCCAGTGGGATACAAGTGACTTTTGTGCAAAAGTAAAATGGGGAGAGGTAAGAAAGCATGACTTGTAGCACGAGGTTTTTCAAAAAAACCTGGTTTTGACTATATGAAGATATATTCTCCTATGGTAGATTCAATTTTATTTTAGAAGTTAATAAAGAAACTACAAATGCATCTATAAGCCTATTTATATGGCTCAATAACTAGCAAAATTTTGTTAAAAATCCCTAAAGTATTTAAAATGATTGAAACATGTAAAAATTCTTGGAAAATTTGCTCATTCTTCAGCTATCCTTATATGGATTAAAACAATAAAGGTGTACATGGTACAATCTCCTAAGTCAATACTTATCGAAATATGAGTTTATAAATTATCTCATTTACCAATTTATCTTCACAAAAAGGTTTGGGTTTAAATTTGCTATAATCATAATATAAGTTGGGGATGTAAGCATCATTGAATCTTCAGAAAAGATTTGGCTTACACATAAGATATTTATTTATCAATCAACTTATATTGAAAATATTTTGAAATAATTTTATATGGATTAGGAACATCCAACCCAATGATTGTGAGATCATTTTGTGTAGATAAAGATTCATTTAGACCTTATAAAAATGACGAAGAATTTCATGATTTCAAAGTACCTTAGTGTTATTAGAGTACCGGTGTATCTCGCTAATAATACATTATTGGATATAGATTTTAGTGTAAGCCAGTTAGCGAGATTTAGTTCTTGTCTGAATAAACTAAAATGTTGTTTGATATTTCTTGTGATATCTTTGAAGATATATTGTATTAATATGAACAACAATCACAATTTATTGACTATGTAGCCACTAGATTCTTTTCCTTCTTTTATATTTTGAGAATTCCAAGGTTATTTATTTAGACGTGGAAGCATGGCTATATCATGGATATCTACAAAAATAAGGTATTTGCACAAGTTCTTCAAATTATGCAAGAATTAATTGCAATACATGAGACAACTCTTCTTGCTTGAAATGATTGGAGGAAGGATACATGGAAGAAGATAAAAGAAAACATATTTTTGGAAAACCATGTCTACTTCAACAATTGAGAAACTGATATAGCACAATCAAAATGTGTTTCAATACTAGAACGATGTTTCTAAGAGGGGGAGATATAATGTACTATTTTCTCCTGAACCAAGGTTTTTATCCCACTGGGTTTTTCTTGACAAGGTTTTTAATGAGGCAATTTCAATTGTGAGGATATGTACTCTTTTTTCCTTCACTAAGAACTTTTTTTCCAATAGATTTTTTCTTAATAAGGTTTTAACGAGGCATGTCCCTAATAAACATACAAGGAAAAATGTTATAAAATATTATTATATGTAGATGTCCTTATCCTAATTTGGTTATGTTTTATGAGATTTAAGGTTGGCAGAATTAATGACCTTCAACCACAAGTTTGGTTCAAAGTTTAAAATTGGGGAAATAAACTGACTTCCCTTAAGTGAGCTCTAGGTCAAGAATGCTTGTTAGGAAAATGTAATTTTGAGGAATAAGAACCCAAAACCAAATGTGCAAGCAACAACCACCCAAATATTTACTAGAGATTGATTATGTAAATACCAAATTTGATTAAACAAATGGATACTAAGTGCTTGAATTATAGAAGAAAAGTAAACAGAAA
This sequence comes from Nissolia schottii, assembly GCA_003254905.1. Classification (NCBI taxonomy): domain Eukaryota; kingdom Viridiplantae; phylum Streptophyta; class Magnoliopsida; order Fabales; family Fabaceae; genus Nissolia; species Nissolia schottii. The sequence continues at coordinate 91,948 of QANU01008436.1, forward strand.
CAAATGCTAATCCTAGGAATTGAAAGAACAGTAAGAAAGTAAAGTGAGAAATGACTTGATTTCCTCGTGTACTCATGCATCACAAAGACAGTGAGTGTGTGTGTGTGTGTTCTGAGATATTCCTATGCTCGACATGCCTATTTATAAGAAAAATGGGTGTTACACATGCTTGAGAAGTGTCCTTAAGAGGTTGAGTTTCTTGGCCTCCGCTCCACGTCACTAAATGGCCTCTTTCTTACTCCAAATAACTTCCCTTTATTTGAATTCTAATTTAAACTTTGGCGCCAACAATTACTTGCCTCCATTAATTCACTAGTCATCCTTTGAGTCGTCTTCCATGTTTTTCCTTGTTATAAAAACTTCTAAGTCCTTGAGTAGCTCTCTTATTCTACATGTTGTTCCATGAAGGAATATGTCCCTATGAGTTATTCCTTTCCTTCGTCTAGTTGCTAACAAAGGTCGTCAACCACCCATTCTTTAGTCACCTTTCTTCCCAACTGAATATGTTGACTTGCATTAATTGTTTAAGGTCAACCGACCTTGTCTTCCTCTAGAGGATCATAACATCTTCAATCTAAGATTTAAATGAGTTTTCACTTATTTAACATTCTTGCCCTCATAAAGTGGGCCCTTGTTCCTTTCTAGTTTCTTAATTATTTTTGGTATAACAAGATGCTCCCCACCAATATTTTCCTTTGAATGATGTTAAAGGAAAATATTTTTTGTTTAATTATGAGTGAGAAAAATCTTTCATATTTCTTTAATAAAATACTATTAAAATTTTGAAAAGGTTTTACACGAGGTTCGAAAAAACATCATCGCACATCCTTTCAAGTCACCTCAACTCTTCCACTTCCGCACCATTTTCTCTCCTACTTTCCAATCTTTTAAAACTTCCTTGGGAAGTTTTCAATTCTATTTAAGCAACCCCCCTCATATTCAACTCTTCTTATTTCTTTGATTCTTGTTCTTCTTTTTCTGAGATTCATCTTCTTTCTTAAAGTTTTCACCTTTTCTTGATTTCACCTCTTTCTCACCCAAAACTCTTTCGTCTTTTTACCAACTTCATCATCTTCTATGGCTTTGCAAACCCTCAAATCCTCCAAAAGCAAATAGGAAGAACCCCCCAACCATTGTCCCTGCCTCAGCATCTATCCAAGGGAAATCTTTGAGGGTGGCATCGGATCCATCACTAGAGTTCCCAGAAATTAGGTGGTAATCCTTCCATTTTCCCTTTCTGGAAAAGTGCATGGTTATGTTGGACCATTAATAAGTTGGGAAGATGCATCTACAAGGCTGATTTCTTTCCTTGTATGCTAGAAGAAGAAATTTTAGCTAGCAAACGTGAGATCTCTGTGTGGTGTTTCCACTGATCCAAAGTTTTTAAGAATAAGCAATTGGCATAGAGAGCTACGGGAACATTACAAGCAACACATAAACGAACTCCAAGCAACAAGTAAACATTACCACAGTTAGGGAAGTCAATCTACTGGAAAACCCTTAGCATCTAAAGAAAAGAGTGAAGTGACGGTTAAGACAACGACAGTAGAGAAAGAAGAAGAAAAAAAGGGGGACCTTAGTTGATACCAAAGAAGAGCGACTTTCGCTATCTGATAGGGGGTTTTATACCCCCATTTCATTGTTCCATAATTGAACATTGTAGCCTAAAAATGTTGGTTTTAATGTTTAATTGATATGTTTTGCACATTGTCTTCTCTTATGCAAAATTGAGGACAATGCAATTTAGGGCACCATTTTTGAATAATTTTAATTATCTTGAGTAACATATACATTTATTGTCTCGTGTTTGAGTTATTAGAATCATAGGGGATCAAGTACTACACAATAATAAGTGCAAAAGGAGCTAAGACAGAGAATTGGAGTGCAAGAGGTCTCAGAATACTATTGCAACGTGCTTAGGCCACTACAATGCTAGAAATCATGTTGTTGCAGCATGTTCCCACCGCTGCAATGCTAGTTTTGCTTTATATCACTGTAGCATGCCCATGCCACTGCAACGCTAACCCGAGATAGATTTTCAACCTAATGCAGAGTACTCTAAGGTTATAATATACCTAGGGTGAAGAGGGGAGAGACATCTTCTCTTAACTCTCTAATTTTCAGCTTCCATTCTTATTTTCTTTGCATTTTCCCCTTTATTATTCTATGTTTAAGGTTATTGTTAATAGTGCTTTAGCTTTTCCATTCAATAGATTCAAGGTTTTGGAGCATTTTCATTGATATGTAGGATTCCTTTCTCTTGTTCTTGAATTGACTGTTTTTATTCAATATTTTTCAAGTTCTTTTATTTTAATTCTATGTTTATTCTCTACTTTCTTCTCTTTATTTAATTTATGAGTTTGCATCCTCCACACATGAAGGAGTTCTAATACCTTGCATGCAGTAATTATAGGATTAACATTAATTTGAGGTTCATGGCTTAATGTATTGTTCATAATTCTCCCTCTTTCCTTTCTAATTAATAACATAGCGATCACATGCTATTAGTTGGGAATAATTATAAACTGTTGAATCTTGATGATTGTAGGATTTGTTAAATTAGGATTTCTTAGGATTGGTGATTCGGGTTGGTCAATGAGAAATATCCAAGCCTAGGGAATTGGGGATTAATCTAATTAGATTAAGTTGTGCAATTAGTTGAGAAATTAGCATAGGTAGTTAAAACCGAGATCTTGGTTATTAACGTTTGTTTTAGTTAATTCCTACAAGAATGCAATAGTGATCTCTTAGGTGAATTGCATGTTAGTTGGAAACCTCTAACTAATAAACAACAACCACTTTATGAACATTGATTTGTGGAAGAAATGATAATTAATCCTTGAACTACGAAGAACTGCATGCATGGTATTGCATCTTATTACTGTTGAATTTAATATCTTCAATTGAATAACCCCCCACACAAAGTTTATTCTAATTGGTTGAACTGCTTCCTTGTGAGATGACCTATGTTAACCCCTTTATTACGTCTTTGGGGTTACATAGTTTTATAAATTGTTATTTGATTACACACTAGAATTGCAACATTTTTGTGTGTCAAATTTGGCACCATTGTTGGGGAAGCAATTTAACCAACTTTTCTTTTGTTTTTATTTTATTTTATTTTATTTATTATTTTATTTTAATTTATTTTTTTTTTTATTTGTTGAGTTGAAAAAATAATAAATAAATAAATTTAGTTTTTGCCTTTTACTTTTATTTTTATTTTGTGGTTCCCTTGTATGACACGTTCCTTGCTCAATATAACATTAGTTCCTTTTGACCCTAAAATCAAAAGGACGCTAAGGCGTACTAGGCAAGATAGGAGATAACAATAGGAACCTGTTGTTGTTTTTGACCAGTTCATTCTTGTTGCAATTAATATGGAGAACCAATATCAAACATGGAGGGAGTTGGCTATGCCTAACTATTCGCACGAGCCATCAGGTGTGGTGTTTCCTGATGCGGGCATGAACTTTGAGTTAAAATTGAGCTTCTTGCATCATTTTCCCAAGTTCACTAGCCTAGCATTGTCACCGCCACAACCACCACATCTCTTCAGCCGTAGCCACCACATACCACCATCCTTGCCATCACCACTGTAACATCCCGATTTTCTCTTAGGGGAATAATCATGATTAATTAATTTTCTAATCATGATTAGATAATTGAGATGGAAGATTTTAAATAAAAATATCCCTAGGAATTTAGACGTGTCGGGGTAGAAAATTCGGCGCACAACCGAACCGCCATCGGTTGCCGATAAAATTGGGCACGCGAAACGGTGTGCGGGAAAATAATCTCCCAGAGAAAAATTCACAAACACCTTCAAACATTAATACCCTTAGGTAGGTGGGAATTAGAGGATCACGACGGTTCAAACGGAATATTTTTCGGACGATCGTGCGCGACGCACCGACACTGCGAGCGATAAAACACGAGCGAACCGGGACCGGGAGAAAACAAAATCTCTGCAGCTGCAAGAGAAGGGGCTGCATGGTTTTTGTGAGAAAATTTAGTCAAAAATATCTCCCCAAAATGTGCTTCCAAATTCCTATCACCATAACTTCCTTACACATGCCCATACCCACCCATACCTAAGCCCATGCCTTACACTATTCACCATCTTTTCTTTATTTCAAAAAAATCAATTAATTTCCTCCCAAATCAGCCTCCAAAAAACGAGCTCCTCTTCCCCCAAAATCTCAAGAATTTCATCTTCTACATTCTCCCAAAAACACACACCAAACTAAGCTTCAAAGCACACCACCAAACCACCAAGAGATCAAGCACTTCTTCCACCTCTTTCCACCTTCCACAAACCAAACCACAGCCCTCAAGTCTCTTCATCTTGGTTTCATTTTCTTCCACCCAAAATCTAGAGGAAAAACCTCATCACCCTCCACCTTGCTTAAGGATCTTTATCTTGGAGAAAAGAGAAGCTCAAGATTTGGAAAACAACAAGGCTTGTGGGACTTCACTCCAAGCTTCCATCACCACCACTAGGTTCTCCTACAAGTGGGTAAACTTGGTTTGCTCATCTCCTTGGAGCTTATGTTTGCCTATGTTTGTTTATGTTTGTTTATGTTTGATGTGGATGATTATGTGAGTTTATGTGTATGTGATTTTTGCCTTGAAATAAACTTGCATGTGCTAATAGTGGTGTGATGAGGATAAATGTATATTTTTGGTTGTTAAAGCTTTTGGGTAACTAGTTAAAATTATCCCTTGATGGTTCTATGCCTTTTTGCATGTTTATGTGATTTATGAGAAAATGCACATAATATGTGTTTTAAGCTTAAAAATGAATTTTCTTGCATTATTAATGATTTGTTTTAGATGAATGTGATTTGAAGATGATAATAAGTGATTTATAAAGGCTGGAATATGAGGAAAAATGTTTTAGTGTTGAACATGGAAGAGTTTTGAGAAAAGGTGACATAGAACAAAGTTTGGGTTTTTGACATAAAAAGGGCAAAATGGTCATTTCGGGATTTTCGGGTATTTAGATTGAAAATCTGGGTTTCTTTTTATGAAAAATGGGTTTAGAGGTATCAAAAACCTTAGGGTCAAGTCTTGGGTCCATTGGGTTATGGAGAAACAAAATTTCAAAGAAAAATCGGTTTTTTGGACAATAATGGTATTTTAAGCAAAAGAGGGCAAATCTGTAATTTCAGGTATTTGGACTAAAAATCTGGGTTTATTAACATGAAAAATGGGTTTGGAGGTATTAAAAACCTTAGGGTTAAGTCTTGGGTCCATTGGGTTATGGAGAAATAAAATTCCAAAGAAAAATCGGTTTTTATGGGCAAAAATGGCATTTTGATCAAAAAGGGCAAATCTGTAATTTCGGTAGTTTGGACTAAAAATCTAGGTTTATTATCATGAAAAATGGGTTCAGAGGTATTAAAAACCTCAGGGTCAAGTCTTGAGTTCATCGGTCAACGGTTGATGAAAAATTCTAACGAAAAACAGTTTTTGGGTAAAATATGATAATGTGTATTATGTGTATGATGAATGAATGAGTTAGGTTTATGATGATGTATGATGATGTGTGATGGTGTATGAGGAATATGTTATGAGATATGATTATGATGAGTGCATGACATAATTGTATAATGATGTATGTGGAACATTTCATGTAGAATATGTATGTTAGGAATGATTATGCTATCATGCATCATGAGAACTAGAGGTTAATCACATAAAGTTTAAAGAGCATAATTGAACCTTAGGGAACAAGTATGTAGTTATATGATAGGATGCATCTCTCTTGGCGGAAACGCCCCTCACCAGTCCCCACAAAGGGGTGGATTGGTTAATGATGAGGAATGAAAAGCAAGAAAGAAAAGATGAATGAGACCGAGGACCAGGAGTTCACGCCTGGCTCGGAAGGACTAGATGAAAAGATGCATTTCTCCGGCTATAACGGTTGGCCGCTCTGGTCGGGGAAGACAAAACCTTGAGCTATAACGATTGGCCGCTCTGGCTCAGGAACAACTTTGATAAGTGGTGGGTTGGTGAAGGAGGCGTAGCCAGAAGCCATCCCCACCCAGTAGACGCTAACCCGGGCAAGCCGGTATGCGTAAGAAAAGAAAAGAAAAGAAAAGAAGATAAAACCTTGAGCTATAACGATTGGCCGCTCTGGCTCAGGAACAACTTTGATAAGTGGTGGGTTGGTGAAGGAGGCGTAGCCAGAAGCCATCCCCACCCAGTAGACGCTAACCCGGGCAAGCCGGTATGCGTAAGAAAAGAAAAGAAAAGAAAAGAAGATAAAACCTTGAGCTATAACGATTGGCCGCTCTGGCTCAGGAACAACTTTGATAAGTGGTGGGTTGGTGAAGGAGGCGTAGCCAGAAGCCATCCCCACCCAGTAGACGCTAACCCGGGTAAGTCGGTATGCGTAAGGAAAGGAAAGAAGGACGCTAACCCGGGCAAGCCGGTATGCGTAAGAGAACCCCATGCATAAATTATGAAATGAATGTGTATGAACGATGTGATGAACAAGTATATGATGCATGAGTATATGATGATATATGAGTATGCAATGTATCAGTATATAAGGATATATGTCTATGTAGTCGTCAAGAGAACGCTCGAGACGACCTATGTATATACGCGAAGTAAAGATAATGAGCACGAGAACTTAGATAAGAAAGACTAGTTCCCCAGTCACCTAGTAAAGTAGATAAAGCCGTTCAGGACTTTAGGCCAGATAATAATCAGTAGGATGTTAGTATGCATGTTCACATAGAAACCCCTGAGCGGCCGGGTTGATAAGCAAAAAAAAAAAGATCCCCTATGCTAAGGTTAACCACTGAGGACGACTGTTCTCACCCCCACTCGCTTATGCTTCCCAGGAGCAGGCGAAGAGCATGAGGGCTACGAGGAGCCCTATGAGGAGCCGCACGTGTAGCAGTAGAGGACCGAGGATGAGCCAGTCTAGCTCAGCAGTAGAAGGACATTTTGCTACATTTTGCTATATTTTGATATGTATCTTGATTTATTTAGCTTATGTATGTAAACTATTATTATACTCTGTGGGTTGTAATATGTGATGGACCAGACACTTGTTATGTAGTTATTTATGCTAGTAATGATTACTGCTTTTAAGCTTCCGCTCTATCGTTTATCTTATACGTTTGAATCATGCGTGGCTCATACTTTGCAAATAAAGTAACAAATAGAAAAGTTTTAAAATGGTCCATATTTTCCTTACTCTTGTATTTTCAAAAGATAATAAGGGACTACAAGTAATCCCACCAAATGATTAACAACCTAGTGAGCATTGCGTACTACTCGAGGGTATGCAGTTAGCTAGGGTGTTACAACCACCACTATCACCATTGTCATCGCGACAACCACCACTACTACACGCCACCACCACCATTATCGCTGCCAACATATATACCACTCACCACAACCACAAAACCATCACTATCGTCACCTCAACTACACCACCATCGTTGCTGCCGCCACCACCATCACCATTCCCATCTCCATAACCACCACTGCTACCATTACCCAACACTACTATCACCACCACCACCATTATCATTGTTATAGCTGCAACCATCACCACTACGACTACACACCACCGCCACCACCACCACTACTTCCATTACCCACTACCACCACCTCTACTACTGATGAAAGCCTTTTTAACCACTTTCTCGGATCTTGACAAGGCTTTGGTTTTGTCACAACCATGCCAATCTCGTAGAAAGCTTATCTGCGCTTTTGTCGTTCAAATTAAATTTATATACATACCTACTTTACGGCTTTCAGATTCCAAAAGGAATCCAATTGCAGTATAGGGTATGGTCGATCCCACAGGGAGTTGTAAAATACCATTCTTGAGTTCATTTAATTAAACAGTGAGGTAAAAGATTTGTGATCTGATTTATATTTAAATAAACTAAATAGATAAATAAAAGATAGGAAAATAAAATAGGAAACAAATCAGAGGTAGTTCCGGAGCTTGTTGGGAATTTTAATCACATCATAGTTTCATGCATCCAGTTACTTATTACATAGAACTATCGTTTGATTGCCCGCCATCAGTTCTTAACTTGTCATCACTTTCGCGCATGACAAGATCATAGGTTTCCCTTGTTAAACTGTCACTTTCGTACACTAGCTTAACAAGGTACGCCAGCATTAATCCAGATGTTAAAACGGCTAACCTTTATTCCAGTTACGGCAACAAGGTTAGATGAAATGATTTAGGTCAGATTCTAATGATTGTAACTTTCGTTCACAACGTTCAAGTCTAGGTTCTAATTAAGCATAGCATTATTGATTTTAATTTGGTTATAACCTAATTAGCATAACTTTCATTCATGTAAACAAGTCCCAAATCAAGAATCAAAATACTAAACAGAACTAGCATTAGGCATGAAATCATTCAAGCAAATCATAAGAAAAAGATAAATTCATATGTAATAGTTACATGGATACAAGCAAACTACAATGGTAATCAAAATCCCAACAAAAAGAGGGTTAGGAACCCATCTTACAAGAGAGTCTCGGAGGCAAGGTTTAGGAACAAGCCTCGTCTTTGTTCCTAACCTAACCTAAACTAAACTAAGCTTCAAAGTACAACAAAATGTGTAAAGAATGGTGTTTGGAGGGGGAAGAAGAGATGTTTTCGAAGTGGTCTCGGCCTCCCTATTTATAGGCAAAATTTGGGGTCTTTCGCTCAGCGGTTTTGGTTCCATCGCTGAGCGATAAACACTTAATCGCTGGGCGGCGGCGCTTAATCGCTGAGCGAGTGTACTTTTACGCGTCTTCATTAAATGCTCGGCAGCTTTTTGCAGGGCGGCGCTGACGTGGATGGCGGCGCCAGGCTGGCTCCAGCTGGCGCATTTAATGCGCCGGCGCAAGTGGCTTGCCGACTTAAGTTCGCTGAGCGATACCGACAACGTCGCTGAGCGATTCTTCTCTAAGCGCTGAGCGATTCCTTGTTCCTCGCTGAGCGACGACTTCGTCCAGAATCTTCTCTTTAAGCTCTTTTCCAATTCTGCCCTTTTCTTCCATTCTTTATGGGATTATAAATTATGCTTGCATCCTTTTATCAAAACAAAACATAAAGATTTAATTAGATAATTCTTTAAAATATGTGAGAATAAGTGCCATTTTGAATGATGAAAATTGTGTAATTTGGGCACTTATCAACTACCACTACCTTAATCGTCGCCACTGCCACCATATCTATCACTAACACCTCTACCACGACCCAACTACACTACCATAATCATTGTCATCACTACCACAACTCCTTATTTTCACCACTATAGCCATCGCTGACACCACCACCACCACCATTTACCACTACCCATAACCACCATTGCCACCATCACCATTGTTGTCGCCTTTACCACCATCGTAATACACTAACCAATTTTTATTATTTTTATTTTATTTTATTTTTATTATGCTTATTTTATTTATTTATTTATTTTATCATTATTATTATTATATTATTTTAATTTTATTTACTATTTAGAGGGAATTTTGGTATACCTATCAATCCTTATGATTTACCAAACATGGTAATGTAAATTGTTAGTTACATTACCTGTGAATAACAAACACTACAATGTAGCATTATCAGTAATTTAAAAGGTGGTAATCTTTCTTACAGGTAATTCAGATTACCGGTAATCTTGATAGGCAATGTGCCAAACACCCTCTTCGAGTGTGTCTTAGAGTCTTGGGTTAAGTATTAGGGTTTCCATTTCTCATTTGGGTGAAGTTTTTTTTTTTGGCCAAATATGATTGATTTTAGGTTTGGGTTTTGGCCTTTTGTGCTTTGAGGCATTGAACTAAGAAGTAAAGAAATATATAAAACCATTAAATTATCTCTTTCCATTAGCTTAAGCTTTTGATAGAAATGATTATTGACATATTATCAAAGTTACTATGACTAAGAGGTCAATGCCTCAATCCTTCACGACCCCCATTTGCAAAAATAATCATACTACAAACCAAAAGAGCTATTGCATGATAGACGTGCAAACAAATATATAAAATCATTTTTCATCAGCTTAAATTTTTGGGAGAAATAATTATTAACAAAAAGAAATATTGTATTGATCTTAAAACATCATAATAAATATTAAACTAAAATTTGTAAGTCTGTAGAGCATTGGAAACATGAAAAACTCAAAACATTATACTTTTATCTCCTTACCGAGTGTTCTAAAGACACTTGTTAGCTTTTCTCATATCATTTTAGGTATTTTATTATTTTATTTATTAAAAATAATATAAAATAAGAGATTGCTAACCTCCACAATTTCATGTGAAGATTATTATCCACCACATTTTTATTTTGACAAATAACCAAACTCTCTTTATTTTATAACACATTAATGATATAGATAATTTGATCATTCTCTTTATCTCACATTTATTACTAACTTCTCTCGCATAATTAATATTACCATATCCTATTTCTCTCACCTAATAACTAGTAGCTTTTATTTGATTAATGTAATACATTTTATTTTATAAGATGAATAATGTAACACAAGTAATGACTAACATTTTAATATTAATATCATAATTTTTAAAGTATAATATTAATATTTTTTAATAAAATACTATTTAAAAATTTATTGAATATAATAATTATGTTTTTTTTATTAACTATGTAATGAAAATTTAGAAATTTGTTACGTTGGTTATTATTATTATTATAATATTTTATTTCCCAGATGACAGATATACCCATCATTTATATTTTATTTTATGATATATTATTATTATAATAATAATACATAAAAAAATAACACTGGCTCAAAAAATTTATAAAATTTAATTTATCAACTTAATGTATCTATAATATTATCGCTTATGGTATACTAAGAAGATTGAAAAATAAATAGTGAAGAGAGTACACTCGCTCCTTTTTTTTTTTTATTCCTTGTTTACATTTTTATTTTAGTATTTTTACAAAATTTATCATTTTTTAAATTTATATCACATTAACTATTTTTTTTCTTATTATACTCCTATTAAATAATATACTTTCTCATATTTATACACTACTACTAATTTTACTATCCCAATTTTTTAATATTAAATAGTAAGGACAATTGTGTAAAATATTATTAAATTTTTTTTATTTTCATATTTTTTAATTATTTCCTTAATTCTCGCATACAACTTAAAGTGAACAAATAAAAAAATAAAAAAGTATTAATTAGATGAAAGAAAAGTAAAAATAGTAATTAATAAAAAGAAGAGTCAAAGAAGTAATAATATGTGAAATTGCAAAATTATCTATTATTGTAAATTTGATTAACAAAAGAAATGAGAGAGTTGTGTCAAAATAAAAATGCTAATGATGTTAACCTTCACGTGAATTTTTCATTCCATCGCATCTTTTTTTGGCAAATGTTTGTTCTCATCCTTATCTCCTCATGAAAATTTCCTCACATTCTGGAGCCATGCCCTGTACTTTGTGAATGTTTGAAAAATTGGAGAGCTACATACCATAATTAATTCTGGTCATTTTAAAGTAAAAAAGTTTTTTTTTTTTTTTTTTAATTTTTGAGACTCTAAGAGCAACTCTAATGGCATGTATTTAGAATCCCTATTTTTATTATTTTATGTTACCTTTTTTTTTTTTATATTATTGGAGTTGAGAATGAGAGTTTTACCGAAAATTTCTCAAAATAAAACAATGTGATTGCCTTAATCTCACATTTAACTAATTTAAAATTTATTCCCAAAATAAATCAATTTTGTTATTGAAACAATTTCATTATAAAAATTATGTATCAGATTCTTATTTTTATCTTGCACTTTATAAAGTCAACTCATAAATAATTTTTATATGCATTTATCTATGGTGAGAAGTTAGTATTGTATCCAAAATTAGATATATAAATAGAGGTGCATACTCATTTGTTGTGTATAACAACGTTAAGATTTTTTGTGTAAGTTAGAGGAAAAAAATAAGTAAGAAAAAAATAAGTAATTCTATCTTATGTATTTTTTTCTTATAATTATAATACACTAAAATATCTATTCACCATACTTATACACCTTGTATACATTGTAAATATGTACTTTAACTATGCATATATATGAATATACATATTTATATACTTTACCAATACATGTTTATTTTTTTTACAATAAAGAGTATATTCAAATTGCCTTTATTTTTTAAAAAAATAAAAAAGAAATAAATTAAAAGTTGATTTGAATCAGCTTCAAATTTTTAAAAAAAATTCAGGGTTACAAGGAAGTCAATTTAAATCGACTCCTTTTATAATGAAATTGATTTATTTTAAAAATAGTTTTTAAATTGGTTCAAGAATAATTCAATTTTCATGTTTTATTTTTTAAAAAAAATTTGAGTTTTAATTTAATGAGGTAAGCAAAAAAGAAGTGGTCAAAATCCCACTCTAAGGAAAGACTCATTTCACATTATCTTTCACTAATAGTTATATGATATGTGTAATTTGACCTTTATTGGTAATTTATTTTTTTTAAAAAATAAAATAGTGAAAAGACTTAATTAAGGTTGTGTCATAGTTAAAATCACAAGTAACCCCTTTAATGGAAGAGAAAAATAATACTTTTAAGACATTTTTTTTATAATATATCAATAATGTAGCATTAATATAATAAGGATGAAGCTAAAATAGAAACTTTTAAAAGACACCTATTAGAGATGCTTCAAGATTGATTTTAACGCTCAAACACTAAAACTTAAATTCACTATTAATATGAATTCTTTGCGTTTATTTTTTAAAAAAAATGTTTAAAAGCTCTAATTCATCAACTTACTTATTAGTTTAATTATTTTTATAAATGAAACTTAATACTTATAAATATTAATTAATAGAAGTAAGTAAAAAAATATCGACTAACTCTCCTAATATTACTCTTTCTTTTTATTTACTGTTAACGTTTCTTCAATCCACCCTGCAAAGTTAACGTTTTAATCTTCGAAAAAAGAAAACAGTGAGAGAGGAAGATGAGAGGGAGCATTTATTTGCGTTGGAAAATGGCTCCAAGTTCCCAACAGGGGGTAGCACGTGCTCCATCGTAGACCAGACCATGTCATGTGACCCTTCTCTGTGCTCATTGCTGGGTTATTATGCTTCCCTTTTTCCTCTCTCTCTTCTCCTTTACACAGATTCACATTCATTTACTAACTCGCCTTTTTGGGTCTTGGCCTTTTTCATCTCTCTCTCTCTCACACTTCTCTCTTCTCTCTTCTCGTGTTTCCGCCGCTGCAACAAGCAGCACAGTAGCAGTGTGTTGCAACACTGGTTGGAGGAGAACCCGCATCATCATTTCCTTCTGCTTGAAGCCTATGAAAGATTGAACCTTTCACACACCCCATCATCAGAATCTAGTGCTCTACAGTACTCTTACATAAGCCTTTTCTGTTTCTATTCTTATGTAGACATCACTATCATTCATTCATCCATCCATTCGTTACCATAGTAGTAATCATCACATCACCAAAATGGGTTGCTTACACTCCAAAACCGCTCATCTCCACTCTCCTGAAGACCCTCCCACCGACTTACCTGACCCCAATAAGCCCGATCCAGGTATATATACTAGTTGTGTGTGTTTTGCTAGAATGTTGAGTACCACTTCTTTTGTTTTTCGCCCCTTTTCTCTTTTCCCCTGTTGTATGGTCTACATGCTCAGCTTGTCAAAAATGGGGTTTTGACTTTTGAGCCTAAATGGGGGTGCTTCATTGGTTCTGCTCTGCTGGTTTTGAAAAGGAAAAAGTTTGGTTTTTTAACTTTTTTTAATTTTTAATTTTTAATTTTTCTGATATGGTGTTTATTTTTGTTTTCTGATTTTTCGAAGGTGATGGGGATGGTGGTGATAAAGGTGAGAGTGAGGTTCCGGCATTCAAAGGGTACAGTCTGAGTGAGCTGAGAAGGGCAACAAATGAGTTCAGCGCAAACAACATTGTCTCTGAGAGTGGTGAGAAAGCTCCCAATGTGGTCTATAAAGGGAAGTTAGAGAACAATCGCTTGGTTGCTGTTAAGCGCTTCTCCAAAGTGTCTTGGCCTGATGCTCAACAGTTCATGGTGAGAGAGGGGAAGGAAAATTACCCTTTTGCCCCCTCGGTTTGGTTGCTCAGAAATTGAAGGGAAAAGGAACAGGAGAATGGCAATTTTTGATTTGGTTTCTCTCCATGTGGTCTTTCTTTGGGGGGTTTGAATGCAAAATATAGGTCTAGATTTCCTTTATTTTTTTTCGAAAAAAAATGAATTTTCCTTTCATGCGTTGTTTCAAATTCCAAATGAATACATGAGGGCTATATAAACTGTTTTATTTTATTTATTTATTTTAAGTTTTTAATTTTTCTGCCATTATGTGTCCCTTTAGGAGAAAATCTTACTTAGTCACAACACCAACTTCTCATGTTTGACACACAATAAGAGTAGTAGGTCCCACCAAATATGAGATGATGGTCTTGTGATCAAGCAAGAATTTCTCGTCCCTTTAGTCTTTCTTGACTAGAGAAATTTTTGTTTGGTTCTAAAGTGTTATGTTGGAATTGAAATGTCATTTATTGTGTGCCGGAGTTAAAATGGTATTTAATACGTGTTTCAAAACATATCCAACATGTCAACCATAACACTTTAGGACCACACAAGAATTTCTCGTCTAGGAATAGAAGATTTTTGCTAACAGCTGTTTGATTGGTGTCAGGCAGAGGCAGCTGGAGTTGGGAAAGTGAGGCACAAGAGACTGGTGAATCTAATTGGTTGTTGTTCTGAGGGAGATGAACGGCTCTTGGTAGCTGAGTACATGCCGAATGACACTTTGTCCAAACATCTCTTTCATTGTACTGCCTCCATCTATGTCTTGTTTTTTTCAGCTTTCTTTGTTTGCAAACATTTAATGAAGCTCCTCAGTTCCTTATACCTTTTACCTGTATTTGTCCTTCTCATTATTTTCAGCTGGTTTGGTGGTTAGCCTTCATTTCTTGAAAGGCAGAGCTGCATGTCTTGTAATTGATATCATCATTCAATAAACTACAGACATTGCAAATCATCAATGAATCCTATTTGCTCTTGAAAATAAACCTCTAATTATATGAGAAAAAGATTTTAGCTCCATGGACAATTTCAACACTCTTCATTTTACCATCTGTATGAAAAGAGTCTTCCTGTTGTGTCTGTGTTATACATTTGGGCTTGTTCGTGATCCCCCTTCCCCAGCCCCACAACCGTCACCACCCACAATGGAAAAGACAAGCACTTTATGAGTAATAAGTAACCAAATAGCATCTTTTTTTTTTCTTTTTTTAAAAAAATACTTTTCAATGGTATGACTTTTTGCTTGATGAATTCTGCTATCCTGTGTCATAGGGGACAAGAAACCATTACCATGGGAAATGCGTGTTAGAGTTGCGTACCATGTTGCTCAGGCACTGGATCATTGTAGCATGGAAAACCGGAAAATATATCATGATCTGAATGCCTATAGGATTCTTTTTGATGAGGTATGATTATGAATTGTCATTTGTTTTGTATTTTTTGTCACCACACTCTGTTTGTCATGAAATAGAATCTGCTTAAATGCATTTTCGTGTTTAGTATAGGTATATCTTCTGTATTCTTTCTCCAATTCTGAATTTGGTTGTTTAAACTTGCTCCTTCTGTTCTTTGCCTCAGATCCAATATGATCATATGCTTGCACATGAATAATATCATAAATGCTGTGAACATCATGTTTTCATTAGTATATATATCTAAATTATGCCTTTAGATGTACTTGTTGCTAATTTATTCACTTATGTCAGGATGGTGATCCCCGTTTATCAAGTTTTGGGCTTATGAAAAATAGCCGAGATGGGAAAAGCTACAGCACTAATTTAGCTTATACCCCACCTGAATTTTTGCGAACAGGTATAATATTTGGGCACATGTATTTTTCAGGATAACTGATGTTGGTTGAAGATTTTATTTTATGCTACTTATGGAATTTCCAACTGCAATGGTGGACAAGGATTATGCATATTTGATGACATGGGCTAATTATACGCATGTATTACTGAACAATTGAGCAGAACTTGGAATTGTATTTAGTTATTATTTTATTAAATGGGAAGCGCTTGGATTTTCTCACTCATCATGTTGTTCGCTAGATTTAAGGACTTTTATTTTTTAATGTTACTGGATTCATTGGCAACATTGCTTTGCCTTAACGACAAAATGGTGTACTTGCCACTTAACAACATCTGCAGGCAGGATCATCCCGGAGAGCGTGATCTACAGTTATGGAACTGTTCTTCTGGATCTTTTGAGCGGCAAACATATTCCTCCAAGCCATGTATGTCGCCGTTCTTTCTAAATCCCTTGGAGTCATTCATATGTCAGCATGAGTGTTTTCAGTTTTTTTTTTTTTTTTATATCAAATTCACTCGGAAACTAACCACACAGTCTTTACAGAGCCATGTAGGGATGTGGTTTGTGCTTTATTATGGTTTGTTAAGCATGCTGAGCATTGTATATTTATCTCCATTTTGTGGATGCTGTCTAATATGTGTTGGTTGTAATATCATTAATTAGGATTGTTCTCTTGTTACAAATTGCATGTTCCATAGCATAAAAAATGAGTGATCCAAATCATTATTATCTGTAACCTTTTAATAACTTGACTTGATTTAGAGATGCGGATACATGCTGCATAGTTAAATATCACTTGATGTTGAATATGTTCAATATCCAAGGTATGAAACACTTTACTAAGAACAGTTTTGTTGATTAGGCTCTGGACCTAATTAGAGGAAAAAATGTGTTGATGTTGATGGACTCATCCCTAGAAGGGCAATATGCAAATGATGATGCTACAAAGTTGGTTGAGCTTGCTTCAAAGTGTCTTCAGTTCGAGGCTAGAGAGCGACCTGATATTAAGTTCCTTCTTACTGCCGTTGCACCTCTTCAAAAGCAGAAAGAGGTTTCTAGTTTTTGCTTTTAGCTTTTTAACTTTTAACTTCGACCTTCAACGTGCATCTATTGTCCTTTTTTTCTCCATTCCATTCATGTTTGACTTCATTTTCTATCTGTCTCTTTTTACAGGTAGAGTCTCATGTGTTAATGGGCCTTACTAAAACTGCAGCACCAGTGCTTCCAACCATGCTTTCTCCTCTTGGAAAGGCTTGTGCAAGGATGGATCTTACTGCAGTGCATGATATATTGTTAAAAACTGGTTATAAAGATGAAGAAGGTGCAGAAAATGAGGTATGTCAAATCACCAAACTTTAGCTTGCACAGTTGATTTAATTAGTTAGTTACTAATGAGAAACCTGTATTTGCATCGGGATGTATGGACTCGAATCAATGAGATCGGTTCATTCTTTTGAAGTCTCTGCGAATAGCTGATTTTATTTTAACTGGTGGGAGGGTGAATTTGCCTATTTGTATCTCATTCACTCACATTTATGTTGTTCGTCGTTTGTGGTTGGCCTATTACCAATACATAAGACGGAATTGTGATTTACATGTGCATTTTTTGCGTCACACTTTGATTGTTGAATGACTTTGTTTTATGATGTGAATGGATACGTAGATGACATCGAAGCTGGGTCATTCCTGATCATTCTGCACTGTAGTTTCCTTAACAGAGAATGTATTGTTCCTGCGTTGCATAATTGTTTGATTGCTTAACTTTTCTGGGATTCAAATAAGACTTTGCCAACTACCTTTGTGCTTGCTCTTGTCTATTATGTATTCACTGGGAATATTATTGCAGCTTTCATTCCAAGAGTGGACGCAACAAGTGCAAGACATCTTGAACACGAAAAAGTTTGGGGATATTGCATTTAGGGACAAGGACTTCAAAAATGCAATTGAGTATTATTCCAAGGTAGATACACTGTTTCACTTTTTATTGAGTTTAGGCTGCTTGTAATCTTGTAAAAAAGAAGATGCATTTTTAGTTCCTCTTCTTGTACTCTTGCAAGGCTTGGCCTCTATTTCCATTACAATATTTCCTGCAGCAAGTTTTATGGGAAAAGTATTTTGTATAACTAGTATCTCATACTTTATCATTCTTGAAAAGCAAAAACATCTATTAGCCCATTAAAATTAGCATACTGAGTGGTGTATTTGTGAGTTGGGTTTAGGAGGGGAAGGAAAAGTTTTGGGGGCTTAGTAACCATGACTAATCCCCCCAAAATGACTGATCCCCCAAAACCTTCTCCTTAACCCAAGTCACAAACACACCCTAAGAGGGCAAATCTCAACACAACGGCAAGGTTGCTGCCCTGTGGCCTGAAAATCATAGGTTCAAACCCTTTTGAAACAACCTCTCTGTAGGAGTAAGGTTGCATACCTTGCTTAGACCCTACTGGGTGGGAGTCTTGTGGTGCACTGAACTTGTTGTCAGATATGCTTATGCTTGTTCTATATTTTGTGCCCAAATGACCTTTGGTTGTGATTATGTGTCCTTCATTTGTTTTCCCTCAACAGCTGGTGGTTATGATGTCTGGCCCTTCTGCAACCGTCTTTGCAAGGAGATCCTTCTCCTACTTGATGAATGATCAGGCGGAACTCGCCTTAAGGGATGCCATGCAGGCGCAGGTATGCATATCGGATTGGCCAACTGCATTCTACCTGCAGGCTCTTTCTCTCTCGAAGCTGGGAATGGACACCGATGCTCAAGACATGCTTAATGATGGGGCGGCCTTTGAAGCAAAGAGGTCTAACAGCTGGCGCGGCTAAAATAGTCACTATTTTGCTGTTCCTTTTGCTCACTGAACTACAAGAGTGGCATCAGAAAATATGCTGTTTTGCTATTTAACTTGTACTTGCGCTAGGATTAGGGGAGGGATATGTAGGGTGCTAGTTTTTAGGGGGGCAAGAAAATAAGTTTCTGGTATATGATATAGAGATTTTGCCCATACAAATGAATCCTATAGAATGAATTTTCTCCATATGAAAATAAGTTCATTTTATGGAGCCGATAGTTCGGTTGTGCCGAGCATTGAAAATGATGATTGGTATTCGGGTTTGTGTCATGGTGAAGCATATGCTACTGTTTGAGTCTTGGTTTCTCATAAATACTTGAAAAGACTTGTATGTTAGGTTCGTACAGGACTCACATTTGAAGGAAAAAATGTTAAAAAGGTCAAGCGTGAAATCAATCCTGATAAATTCTTGCTTAGATATAATAAATTCAACGACTCAAATTTGAGCATAGACTTGATAAAGAAGGTAAGTAAGGCTCACTTTTCTAAAATAATCTTGTAGGTTGTAGGATTCATTTTTATAAATGACTAGATCTGAACCCGTGAGCAAATAAAGCTACCAACAAGTATTATTATAGAGATATCTATGATAGTATTTATTCCATTATAAAAATAAATTTACAGATGCTACATCAATATTCTAAATTATAATAATTATGTAGTGAAAGGAGAATGTTATTTATTATAAAAAAAATAATAACAATACATTGCCTCTTTGAATATGCGGGGGAATTATACAAATATATGATATTGAAACCATCTTTTTGACTTCATCTTTGTGTTTATCCTTTTCGTCACTTGACTCTTTTATCACGTGTCACTTTTGTTTTACACTTGTGTTAACATTTATATTTTTCATCTTCTTTCATAAATGCATCTTAATAGTCTTGTGGTGGTTTAGGATTCATTCTTGTCAACCTTGCATGGACGTGGATTTCATAAATCTAAACTGACAGTACTATAAATTAGGAACATGATGTTAAAAAATAGGGTTAATTATGTTTTTAGTCCCTGTAAAATTTGAAAGTTTGATTTTAGTCCCTGCATAAAAGTTTTAGTCCTTGCAAAATTGTAAAATTAGGTTTTAGTCCCTGGGGTGGGGTGAGGGTTGACTGGGCTGACGTGGCGCACCACGTAGGATGTCACGTGGCACAACCCGAAATTTTAAATTTTGGCCCATATATCCACCCGACCCGACCCGAAATTAATTTAAAAAAAAAAAAGAAAAAAGAAAAGGCAAACCCCACCA
>QANU01008436.1:112716-201124 GCA_003254905.1 Nissolia schottii
GGGGGAGGGGGAGGAGGGTAGGTGGTGGGGTTTGCCTTTTCTTTTTCTTTTTAATTTTTTTTAAACGGGTCGGGTTTGGGTTCGGGTCATGGGTTTAGGTTGGGTTTTGGAGGTTATGCCACGTGGCATCCCACATGGCGCGCTGCGTAAGCGCCACGTCAGCTCAGTCAACCTTCACCCCACCCCAGGGACTAAAACCTAATTTTACAATTTTGCAGGGACTAAAACTTTTATACAGGGACTAAAATCAAACTTTCAAATTTTACAGGGACTAAAAACATAATTAACCTAAAAAATACTAAAATGTCATGCTACTATAAACCTTATTAGCACCACAATGACACTATTTTGGACCTATGTATTAAAGTATTCTTATGAATTTGAAAGACGTAGATGGTAATAAATTAGTAAAGTCCATTAAACATGTCTATACTAATTCAGCCTTTTAGAAATCATAATCATTTTTCAATTAAAGAACTCCTTCGATCAACCCATGTTCAACGATGGATGTTCACTTCTCTGATTGGTCCACTTTTTTTTATCATTAAGTTATTTTCTACTTTGCCTACAATGCTATCAAAGAAACAAATACGAAACTTGCAACAAAAGCTTCAAGGATCAAAGCGATGCCTTAAATGTTTTGAATATTAAATTGGTATCAGAAATATTCTTTTTATTGATCGAATTAATATCATATATCTTTTAGGAGTAAATTGATGTCAAAATCTTTTAAGCAGTAATTGAATTTGGAGGAAATTCATCGTATGATTCTATCGATTGATCAAATTGATATCACAAATCTTTTGTGAAGCAAATTGATGTCCAAATATTTTAAGTAGCAATTGAATTTGGAGGAGATTCATCTTGTGATGATTCTCTTGGTCCTAGTGGAAACACAACAATACATGTATCTAGCCAAACATCCTAGACCTTACAAAATGGGAGTAGATATGTATGAATTTGAAAATCATAGTTAGGCTGCAATTTATTAAATACATAGTAAACAATTACAAAATATTAAGAATTTAGATTTTAGACTCATGAAAATTCTTGTATAGATACAACATGACATATACCTTTTTTTCTATGTAAATATTATATTAATATATAACAATATGTTTGTGTTGGATATCATTGTTGAATGGTGGGGACGCAACCAATGTTAGGTAAGAAGGTGATTAGGAAAAAGGTATGGTATAGGCCATTTGAGAAGGGATTTCGCGAAAAATAGGAATTGAAAAAGAAGGGAAGGAGTTGTGGGGTTTTAGGGAAAAAGAAAATGAAATTGTCGTGAACGTTAGAGAAGACAATGCACTTTGTCCTAGCAGATAGAGCTCATTGATGATGCAACACATATTTTATTTTTGGTCTCTGTTTGGTGGGTTGCACTTTGGGCTTTCATTTTTTAACTCAATTTTGGGCCTGCACTTTTGTATATTACTTGTTAAAGAAGGTTGTGAGGACGGCACACCATCAAATTAGACTATGTGACAACATTCTAAATATTAGAATGTGTATTAGAATTTATATATTATAAATAGATAAATAGATTCTTAATAAAGATGGTAAGTATGACTGATTTTTATATATATAAAAAAAATCTTATAGGTTGTTGGACTCATTTTCCTATAAATGATTCTTTTATTCTCCTGAAGGGAGGATAATGCACCATTCTTCCACTTTTATCTTTAACTATTGAACCACTTTTTAGAATTGTGTAAAGTATTGGGACTCACAAAGATGAAATCTTAAAATGATAAGTGGAGGATTAAAAGTATTTATCCACTTTTATAGTGTGTGCTCAAATTTGAAATGTTCAATTTATATTTTGTTAATGACCTGTTTGTAATTATGTATAAGATTGAATTGTATAAGTTAATACAATACATTATGACTTTCTCTATTGTTTGGTATAATTAGGCCCTGTTTGTTTCATGGGATAAAATCTAACAGAATTATTAGTTAATACTATAAAACTTATTTTTATCATATGTTTAGTATAACATAGTATAATATAATATTATTTGCTCGAATTAGGGATGAAAATAGGTTAAAACACTCGCCAATCTATAGCGTCAGATTTACCAACAGAATATAATATTAATAATAAAAATAATATTAATATTGTTAACTAGAAAATACTAAAGAGCGTCAGATTTACTGACATAATATAATATTAAAATTCAAAATAATTTTAATTAATATTGTTAATTGGGAAAAAAAACTAAATAGTTTCAAATTTACCGATGAAATATTTCCGCCAAAAGTTTTTGATGGATATTTTTTTTGAAAACGTTGGAAAAGCCTTCGGGAGACTACCTCAAAAACTTATTGATGGATTCATAAGCCGAAGCTAAAAGAGTTGGAAAACCCTCATGCCATGTAGCACCAACATGGTAACAACGTATTATTCTGACAACAACGATGATAATTTATTATTATTATTATTTAGAGGTTGTCGTTGGCAAAATTTGCCATCGACATTTGAATTTTATTTTGGTGGAGTAATTGTCGCGTTCTCAAGACACGTCATTTAATTAATGTGCATTATGACATCCTAGAAATGTCATCGTTACGCAAGGGACTAATTCCCTTGCAGAAGCCTCTAACATCGCATGATTTTCATTAAAAAAATGCATTTAAATAGAAAAAATTCATTTAATAAACTAACTGGTCTTTAATAAAAGAAACTACACTTATTACATAGGATGTCCTTTGAAATAAAATACTGAAAATTTGAATCATAATGCTTAACGGTTCCTGCCTATGTTCTAATGGAGCATTCTAAACATAACATAAACTATTAAGGTAACTGACAAAAATTACTTCACTGTAAAGTGAAGCTAACCAAGGATCTTGAACAAATGGATCTATTGAAGAGGAGGAGTATACACATCCTCAACGCTATCTGAAAAACAACACTGATGAGGGCGAGTCATCGCTCAGTGAATGACAAACCCCACGACAACATGGAAAGTTTCTTAGACATGACAACAAGCATATGCAACCCCCCCCCCCGCCCACAGTATAAATCATAAAGCATTATACTATTTATACTACATACTACATAAAAACATTTAAAACTTAATCAAGTTGGGAGTTCGCTAGTTAAACTGATCCCGGGCAATAAAGTCTGACTATTTATCGGCTGTCAATGTGACACCTCAGAAATGTCACTGGTTCGCAAGAGACTAGTTCCCGTTTTGGATGTCAAGAGCAAGTACAAAACCGAAGGAAATCCGATAGATAGTGCATGAACTTCACACATCACCTCACCAATTTTTGCTTAGCGTTTTGGTAGATTTAGGACTTTGGATGCAAGCTAGTAGTTATGCTCCTTGACATGTTGTTATTTTGTTGTGGATTTGTATATCTTGTATGAGTTTGAACCAATGTATATTCTAAGCTATGGATACACACATACACACAGAGTATGAGTTTTTCAGGGTTTTCTGATGTACGATCTCTAGTTTCGATCTATCTACTGTTTAATGCAGTTATGCTTCAATCCAATGTTTAATTTTGAGGAAAATTTTTATTTCCCTCAAAATTTCTTATATTTTTAAAGCTAAATATTTTGACTAACTAAGTCTAATATAAGGTAACATTATAAAGTGACAACTAGTGAGCATTAATTATGATTTAAACGTAATTAATTAGTTAGGATGTTACACATTTAGGTTATATGCATAAAATCTATGCTTTATGATCAAAAGTGAGTTTTTAAGGCTTTTTACTAAAAAATAAAAGTGTAAAGTGTATGACTTTTACTTCAATAAGCTTTTGAGTAACATCCAAAACGTTTTAAAGTATAAAAAACATAAAAGCTATCGCTTTTAAGTTTTAAAATGAATTTTTAACTACCTTAATTTTAGAATTCCATGAATACACATGGGGAAGTAGATTTCCAGTGAGGATGAGAATGATGGAGATTTCGACCCATAATGAAGGTCTAATGATAGAACAAAATTCTTATCCGAGACGAATATTGGGGATGAGCATGACACTACCTGACCCTGTCCCAACTAATTGTCATCCCTACACTCAAATATGGTTGCGAAAAGACAAATTCATATTCTTTCTCTTACACTCATTATTAATTTTATTTGTTTTGATTACACCACTAGCATTTGACTTAGATACTAGTAGTTCAATCTAGACCCAAAAATACTTCTATTCAATATAATTAATGAAAGAATGTAAAAGTAATAGGTTTTTCGGTACACAAGAAAGTAATAGATAAAAGAGAATAAATAAAAGTCGATAGATTAATTGTGATAATTTTGTAAAGTACTCAAAAACTTTTTTAACTTTGAGACTTTTTTATTTATTATTTTCTTAATACATGTGTACAACTGAAAGTAAATTGTTACACTATTTGAAAACAGGTAAAACATATAAATAAAAAAGAAGAAGAAAATAATGTCTAATACTCCTTTTGTCCAATTTTTGTTGTCACTTGTCCAAAAATTTGTTAAAAATTATTTGTCATCTAATTAAATTTTAAAAAAAAACACTAAATATATTTTTTTCAATTATATGTGCATTGCAAAGAAATAATTTTTTTTTCGTTCTCAATTTAGAAAGGTAAAGAATGCAATAAAAGTGTATTAAAAAACACATTTTTAGAGAAATCTAGACATGCACGGTTTCTCACAAAACCGTGTTCTTGGACTTTGAAGTTTGAAGAATCTCATCGTCTCCTCGATTGTCCCTTAAAATTCCAAAAATTCCCAAAATTCATAATTCGCATGCGATTCACTTTCGAAAGCGCCGTGGCAAAACCGTAGAGTTTTATTGGACAAAAGGTCGAAGACGTGTTCCCTAAACCCTCAAATTAGAACCCACAAGGTACGAACGAACACCGTGGTGTTCCCACCCGATTCTCTTGTTACGACCCGAGATATTCGTGTTTCGGAACCAGAGTTGTTTTGAAACCTTTCTTTCTAATTCCATTTATATGAATATATGCTAACTCTGCGATTAAGGATAGAAAAAAACATTGTTTTGAAGATTTTGATCATTGAATTGCAAAATCCATTTATCTGATGGTAATATCGATTGGAAGAGGCAGCAGAGGAGGATTTGGTTGTTACTTTCTAATTGGGGGTTCATTTCATCATCCGTTGCCTAATTATATTTCATTTTTCCCTTTTTGGGGGTTTAATTGTTTCGCATACTTAGCTGTTTTTTGAAGTCAACAGAAACAAACGATTTTGCAGGAATGATAGGTTTTGTATCAAAATCAATTCTAATTTGCCAAACACAATGGAAAGGTCTGCTTGGTTCATGTTTATACTTGAACCGGTCAATTGCTTTTCAAAGCCCAGAAAGAAAATTCAGAGCCATACAATGCTTATCATAAGAATGAAATTTTTGGTTTATGAAAACTTAGCTTATCAGAGTAACTTTAGCCCCCTTTTTATTAGGGTTCTTGGTTTAACAATTGGTGGCTAATATTTAACTCTGACGTGAAGTATTACATTGCATGTGTGATGTCTACTAACTACTATTAGTCCGCGTAAAAATTATAATTGAAGCTCTGTCATTGCATCACTTTGAAGAGGCTGTAGTACTGAACATGATTGTAATTGGCAGTTTTTCTCGTTTCTTTCTTTCTTTCTTTTTCTGTTTTCCTTTTGCTTTCCTCTTTAATTTTTTTTTTAATCTTTTGGAAACAAGAGGAGTGATACAAGGCAATTGGCATTGACAGATTCCTTTAGATTCGGAAATAAATGGGCTGGGGGTGATTTTTTTTTTCCCATCTTTATTGTGATGCATTGATATGAGATTTGATGAAGGCCAGGTTGGGGGAATGGTACCAGTAGACTGTGTAGTTGGATGATAGAATGTTCTGTTGGTTTGGAAGATGCATATTTTACTTTTATGTTATCAATAGAGGAGTAAAAGAAACATGGGAGGTTTTGTGTAGAATCATGTTTGATCTAAAGATGTTGAATTGTTGACTTTTATGTAGGAATGTATGATTTATTGTGCTTGGTTGAATTGAATGTTGTGATCTCTGAGCAGTCTAAGGCTTTGTTTGGTAAAACTGTTTGAGAATGGCTTTTAGAGGGTTTAGCAACTCTAAAAAAGTCACAACATTACTAGATCAAGCCTTAAGAGTCACTAGATCAATTACGTTGGAAAAATATATTTGGCTGATGATCATACATACTAGTGGTGTTTGGAATGATTACAGCTATTTTCTGAATGTGGGATTTACAAAATACGTTGCTCTCTTAATATTTCCTACATAGCTAGTGCCTTGCACTTCTGGATACCTTTTCAATTAAAGGTAGCTCTCGAAGTGGCCATATGCTTCAACATTTGCTATTATGTTTCGAATTTCTGCAATGTTGAGGCTTTATGTTCATATACTGATCATGTTTAGCTGCTCTGCTTATCCTTATGTTGTTGATTTAGGAGTTTGCTAACTTAATGAAACTCTTTTACTGTATGAAGGCATTTGTAGAACTTTTTAAGATGTTTTGATGCTTAAGTAATAGTTATATACACATTTTATTACAACTGTGGTTCTCCCACAATGCACAGGAACACACATACATGCAAAAGTGGAATGATGTTGATAATAGTAATGGGGTGGAAGTGTGAAAGAAGTTAAACCTATGATCATGGGTTCATATTAAGAGCAATGTTTGAGAGACCTAACAAATCAACCTATCCATTCATATGAATGACACTTGGCATCTCGAGGGACAAAATAGAAAGAAAAATGTTGAGTCTCATTCATAGTAGTGAGTAGATTGATTAGGTTGATAAGTTAGGTCTCTCAAATCATTTTCATATATTAAATAATAGTTTTCAAACCTTGAGTGAATGTTGTCTATATCTGGCTGCCAGTTTATCAAAGCCATCAAGATAAAACTGTTTTTTTTTTCTTTTTGAAAAAAAAAAAAGATGTCACACAGGTTGGATTGACTGGATCTAACCTAGGTCTAAAGGGACAAATCAGCTGGGTTCTAAGAGAAATTCTTGTGTGTTCCTAGAGCACCTAACACATTTAATACATGCTCTAAGATCATTATCAGTCATTCATTTATTGTTCAGTATTTTTTAAACACTATAAACTAAAATTAATGGTTAATAATGTTCTTGGAATGTACATTAAATGTGTTATAGGAGGATGAAAAAATTTCTCTTTATCCGGGTGACCACACGAAGTTTGATTGAAAATCATTCAGCATCCATAGTTGGCCTAGTCTTGAATCAGAGCCTTAGTGTTTTGCAACATTGATTTAACATGACTGATCCCTTAGATGATCTCAGAAGATTTTTGTGGGTTTGACCTGCAGGAAAGAGCATAAAGTTATATGGATAGCAAATCACCTAGCAAGAAGGAATCCAAGGAGGTGGCACGCGAGTCTCTCATCGCTATCTCTAACTCTCTACCAGAGAAGATTCTGGACTTGAATTCTGCATCCGAGAGCAAGAAGAAATTGGATGGGGCTGCCTTGCTGAGCGGTGATGGGGATGACAAGCTTAGGTCTGAACTAATTTCAATCTCCTATGTTGAATCTCCCGATGTCAAAATCTGATCAAATTCAAATGGGAATCTGTAGCTAAGACTGTTAGTATTTCATGTATTAGTCTTGGATTTTCGTGTGGTTGCAATTTCGCTATGCTAATGTTATGACTAGTTTGGTTATACTGTATGATCAGTTGTCTTGTTGCAACCCTTAGTAAACACTTTCGCGGCCACATATTTTGGTTATATGTTTGTAATGGCTGTGACAACTGTGTTGTCTCTGCACTATGTTAAGACCGCGTGGGATTCAGAAAATAAATGTTTGGAGTTTTGTGCATTTTCATGTGTTAAATAGGAGTATAACTGAAGTCCTGGGAGCTCATTTAACTGAAGTCGGCTCATGCATAAAGAGGTTTAAGGGGAACTACTTATAGTACGACTTGGAGAATTTAGATTGTGTCTATGGTATCTTTGAGCCCACATAGAAATGTCATGAAGGCCTCTTAAGCAAAGCATCTTGCCCTGCAGTACCGGAACGGGTCAGAAGCCTTCACCCTATTAGACATGGCGATCCCCGCCCTCATCCCCAAATATGCTTTAGGGAAACTTTGGTCCTCATACCTGTCTCCACAGGAAAAAAATCTCCACCACGTGAGGCCCCTATTTGGAGAATTTTTGTTTGGTGAAATATTTTGGCATCCCAATTCCCATCATAGTCACCCAATCCCACTAGTTAAGGCCAACCTTCCCCATAATTTGTACCTTAAAGCTTGGTTATAGTCACAAAATTGTGCATAATCAAAGGAAGTAGCCAAAAGTGAGCAAAGAGAGAGTAATTAGCTTGTAGGAGTGATAAGAGAGGAGAAAAAAACTGAGATGTGAGGTGATGAAACATAAAGTAAGAAGCTAGCCCATATTTGTCATTACTCAAGAACTCTACAAACCAATAAAGAATTGGACTTTCATTAATTATGGTTTCTTACACACAACACCTCTTTAGATCTTTCAGTCTCTAGAACTCAACAACTCATCCACGCCACGAACCAGAAACCTCCATATTTTGATAGGGCGTCTTACGCCTTCATGTGACTTTGCTGAAGGTAGTTTGGGCTCATCCTTGAGGAAGCTTCCATGGAGGCCTAATTGTTCATCCCTCTATGTCAACCTAAGGGAGTTCCTCACTACCAACAACTCTTAATCATTTTACCAAGCTTACGAACTTATAATTTTTACATTAATGCTTCAAACTCACATTTAGCATTATTCGGTTTGAATCATTAATTAATTGTAAAAATTTACACATTTAAGGTACGATAAAATTCACTCTCTTTATTTGAACATTGGTCTTAGGAATACAAGAGATATACGAGAAAAAATTCTTACTTGATTACAAGACCAACACATCACACTAGAGTGCACACAATAAAAATTAAGTCTTAAGTAGGATTCATAAATACATGATCAGACACAAAATAAAAGTAGTATGCCTTATTTTTATTGTGCGTATTCAAATATGATGTGTTAGTTTTGTGACTGTAAGAATTTTTCATTAAACTTAACTTATTGAGTTATTCCAAACAAAAACAATGGAAAAAAAAAGTAAGGAAAAAAGAAAAGACCTTGTCCTGTTTCTTTTGAAATCTAAATTCAATATCTTAAAGAGTTGTTCATCAAGCGACTTAAATGCTTTGTACATGGAGTATTGTTTGGGACCTAAATAATTAAGTTATTAATTTTTATGAATGACACTTGTCCATTTTTTTTATTGTCCATAAAAATGTCAAATGCCATTCATAAAAATGTATAAATTGATATATAAGTAAATGAATAGATGGTTTCTCACCTACCCCAAATACTCCATGATACTTAATTTATCCATTTTTGATAATTTTTACAACTAAATTTATTGAATTTTGTTATCATTTCATGATCTAATATGACATGTTGATGGATTATGTGATCTAATGTGATAAATTAATACTTTTTAATATAATATTTGTAGAGAGGTGTATTATATGTTCAAATGATTTGACTAATGAAAAATTTATTATGATCATATAAAGCATGAAATAATAACAAAAATTGATAAATTTAATTGTAAAAATTATTAAAAATAAATAAATTAAATAACATGAGACATCTACCTCATAGACAAGTAAGAAACCACTTAATGAATTAGCTTTCCCAAACAATTTTCTTCTGTGTGGACCCTCACTTCCATTTCCTCACCTCACTTTCACCAGCCGAAGGGGTTGGACCACTACCTGATGTACAGACAATTTTCACTTATTCAGTACAACACACTGGATATATATTATGGAAAATTATTGTTAAAGTACAATACTTAAAATCAGACCCATGTGAATGATAAAAACTTGCACGTCATTTTTTTTTTTTTAACATCATAGTTGTACTGATAATCTGCATGTAGACCATTAGTCATTATTGGTGAAGGCTAAGATGCACCTTACAAGTATGGTGTATAATGTACTTGGTGGACTAGGGTGAAAGATTTATATTTAGCCACATTTTTAAAATGTGGTTAAATATATTTTAAAAGTGTAGTTAAATATGTTTGCAATTTTGTCCACATCATTACATCTCTCTTACGGTGGCTCAACACACCACCACCTCTTTTTTATTGCCATCCTGATTGTTCCCCTCTCCATGCACTACCAGAAACATCCAAATTATTGTCAGGTAGTTACCATCATAATAAAATCTAACAATATTACCGTCGAAAATAATACATAAAATTGACGATAACTATTTTTAGGCTAAATCGAAGCAATTTTGGTCACGATTACCGTCATAAAATATTTATCGACGGTAACACCGCCGATAATAGTTGGTGCTAAGTGGTGCGTGGTGAGGCGAACGTGTTGCCGTCAGAAGTTACCGACAGTAAAACAAAGCATTTTATAGTCTAAAATTTACCATCGGAGACGTCCAACAATAACTGTAGTGATAACTTTTGGAATTATTATTGTCATTTGCGTCAAACGAATTCGACAGTAAGAAGTTGGAATTTTGAGGGGATGCACATGCCCATGCACGTAACGTTCAAGTGGTTACCGTCAGAATTATCCGATGGTAATAGGCTCAGAATATGTAGAGACACATGTTTTCCCCATGCATGTAATGTTCGAGTAATTACCGTCAGAAATATCTGACAATAAGGGTCTCAAAATATGAACAGACACGCGTTTTCCCCACACTTGTAACATTCAACTAATTATCATCAGAAAAAACTGACGGTAAGGGTCTCAAAATATGAACAAACACGTGTTCTCCCCAAGTTTGTAATGTTCAACTAGTTACTGTCAAAACAATCTGACGGTAAGGGTCTCAAATATGAATAGACACGCGTTTTCCTCACTTTTGTAACGTTCGACTAGTTAATGTTGAAAAAATATGACAGTAATAGTCTCAAAATATGAACGAGCGCACGTTTTCTAGTGTTTGTAACGATTTTATAGTTACCATTAGATTTATCTAACGATAATGACGAAGCACTGCGACCTCACAGAGGCAATATATAGAGCTCCTTTGTCCTTCCCTCCCTCACTCACATTCTCTCTGTCCCTCTCCTCCATTAGTGTCTTGTTGTTTCTCTCCTTCTCCACCACCTCCGTCCTCTTAGTCTCCCTCTCTGCGACAACCACCACTCTCCTCTTTGTCTTCCTCTCCGGTTTCGCCATCGTCGCCACCGCCGCCACCGCCACCACCCACAATTCAAGTTAGTTTTTTTTTTGTTAATTTATTTTATTTAAATTTGTTATGTTATTTTAGTTAATTTTATGTTAGGTTTAGTTAATATTAGATTAATAGTAGTTAATAAAATTTATTAGATTAATTTTATTTAATATTATGTTAGGTTTAGATTATGTTGAAATTATGTTAGGTTTAGTTAATATTAGATTAATATTAATTAAAAAAATTATTAGATTAATTTAAGTTAATATTATGTTAGATTTAGAATATGTTAAAATTATGTTAGGTATAGTTAATATTAGATTAATTTGTTAGGATTATCTAATTTTGTGGTAGGTAATATTAGATTTAATTTTTTTACGTTATTTTAGTTAATTTTATGTTACGTTTCGTTAATATTAGATTCATATTAGTTAACAAAATTTATTAGATTAATTTTAGTTAATATTATGTTATATTTAGATTATTTTAAAATTATGTTGGGTTTAGTTAATATTAGATTCATTTGTTAGGTTTAGTTAATTTTATGTTAGATAATATTAGATTAAATTTGTTATGTTATTTAATTAGTTAATTTTATGTTAGGTTTAGTTAATGTTAGATTAATATTAGTTAACAAAAAATATTAGATTCATTTTAGTTAATATTATGTTAGATTTAGATTATGTTAAAATTATGTTAGATATTACAATTATTAGTGTGATTAGATATTACAATTATTTGCTATCAATTATTAGTATTATTTTATCATTACCACTATTAGTTCTTATTTTTATATTTTATTTTGGTATGTTATTGTGATATTTTATTTTTTTTAATATGGTCGACAAATGAAAAAGGCAGGACTCCGACTACTATCCCGCATCTGCTAAGCAGGGTAGTAGTGGGAGGGGCAAGGGAAGGGGTACGGAGTCGGGGTCGACGTCGAGTAGTACGTCGGCATCCTCAAGCCCGGCCATGGGGGATGATTTCATACCAACCCTGGGCTTTAGGGAGGTTGTAGGAGATGACCTCCCTCGAGAGCTAGGTGATGCTCTTGCATTGAGCTTCTTGCCTTAGTCGTCATCACAGGCAGCAAGGTTTGGGAGCTTCGCCGAGTAGACGTTTCCATCAGCACAACTACCATAGCCAGAGACTCCCACCAACACCTAGTTGCAGGGATCCGCCACACACGAAAGGCGAGTGACTATCCGACTGGACGAGAATAATGGTGGGTAAGTTTTGTTAATTATTTTTGTTTACTTACAATTTATTTAATTTTTGTAACATTACTAATATATATTGTTACTTATGTTTGTATAGGTGGATTCCCCACGAGGACGCACGTCACGCCATGATAGAGACTATGAAAAAATGATACAACAGAGTCGTCTGTAAGTGGCAGGAGTACAACAGTGAGGAGAAGGATCGCCTCTTCAACGTTTTGAAGGTAGATTTTTTTAAATAATAAGTTAGGCTTAAATTAAATTATTTAATTAATTAATTAATAATGTTTTACTGTTTATATTTTCAGGATCATTTTGAGTATGATCTTCCTGAAGAAGTCAACATGAAGAAGGCATTTAACTATAGGGCTGACAGGCCTCTCTAGTAACTGTTGATGGACATTCGGTCAGGTAAGGACAAAGACCCGAACTGGTTGACCCCCGAGCAGCTTGCTCAGCTAAACGCTTATGGGACCTCAGATGAGTTTAAGATACGGTTTGAGAACTCTAAGTGTGACCAGATGCAAGGCTGGTGGGGCAACATCCACACCCTCTGCGAGCTTGCACTCCACACTCCTCAGGATGGTAATTACATTTACCTTAATTTATTTTACAATTATTAGTTGTTGTACTTAATTTATTATTTATATATGAAGTATAAAATTTATATAAATTTAAACAATTAAATATGCAACACTGACAAATGGGTCGGGAGTCTACTGAGGTGAAGTTGTTCTGCGAGACCCACACGACGAAGGCGGACAAGTCTTGGTGGGTCGACACTCGCTTCCAACAAACTGCAGTAAGTAATTTTTATATTCATTATATAATTATAATTGTTCCCTTGCTATTTTAATTTTCTATATTAATAAGTTTTAAATTTTTATTTTTGTAAGCTGGATTTGACGAGGTACTTCAGGTTGCACAAACTCAGCAAGCTAAGAGTGCGCCTTTGGTACTGAGCCAGCCCCCATCGATGAGAACGTGGTTCGGCTGGATGTGGTCAGCGGTATGAACCATAACCTCATCTACGACTGGGGGACACAACTCTCAATTACATTGAGGGGCCTCGATCGACGACTGCATCTATTAGGTCGTCATCGACGCCAAACAATGGTGAGCTCCACGAGCGCCTGTTCAAGATGAACCAGGAGCTACACATGTAGGCAGTGAGTCACAAGCAGGTGGTTTAGGAGCTTCTGAATGTTAAGGAGAAGAAGAAAAAGGACAAGGAGAAGCTGAACGAGAAGCTCAAGGGGTTGGAGGCTTGCTTTGGCGAATTTGCCCGGGGATCGAGTAGTACGACCCATGGCATGCCTCCTGAGTTGCTTTCGTCTAACTCCTCGTCCGACAATGCCATCCATGAGGATGCCGCCTCCAATGATGATGTTGTGAATCTAAGAGATTAGATTTTATTGTTTTTTTAATATTTTATGATTTTTTTAAGTTTATTTTAAGTTAATGAATTTTATTGTTCGTATTTTAAGTTAATAAATTTGTCATTTATTTTAATTTTTATTTCCTTTTCATGATAGACATAATTGAAGTTTATTAATTAATAAATAAATAATAAATATGCTTAATAAATTAATTAATAAGCTTAGTAATTACTATACACTTAATTTTAGTTAATAATTAATAAAATAAATTAATTAATAGACTTAAAAATTAGTATACCCTTAATTTTAGCTAATAATTAATAAAACAAATTAATTAATAGACTTAACAATTAGTATATACGCTTAATTTTAGTTAATAATTAATAAAATTAATTAATTAATGGGCTTCCTACACGCTTGATTTTAGTTAATAATTAACAAAATAAATTAATTAATAGACTTAATAAATAATAATTCATAAATCATAAATATTAATTAATAAATTATTAGGTTCTTATGTATTACTATCGGTAATAACCGATGGTAATGTTAAGGTATAGGATTTAGCTCAAATTCTTAAACCTAAACCCTAAAGGGTTTAGGGTGTTACCATTAGATTTAGCTGATGGTGATTACAAATAAAATTATTGTTGGTAAAATCCGAAGGTAACAACCCAAAACCCTAAAGCCTAAACCCTAAATGGTGTAGGGCCTTACGTCAGATTTTACCAACAGTAACAAAAGTGAATCTTTACCAAGATTGCCGCGCCTATTTTCGCACCGTCAAAAATTTTGAAAACAAATCCGACGGCAATCCATTAAATTAAATGACGCGTTTCGATCAAGCAATTACACTCGGATTGTTTCCAGTTACTGCCAGATATATCTGACATTAATTTTCTGAAAATTAACTTAGTCGAGTTTCATTCACCCACCAACACCATTTCCTTCATTTCTTATTTCTCTTCTCATCTCCTCTCCTCCTTCCTCCGCCACCACCACCACATCCCAGCCACCACTACATTGCCGCCCCTACTATTTCTCGCAACTCTTTCACCATCTCAACAACCCCCCACACATATTAACCATCATTACCATACCTCTTCCACCACCACCACCAATTCTTACTAGGTCATTACATAACTACTATTCTTTTGTTTAATTCATTCAATTTCATAAATAATGTTAATTTCTAATTGAATTTTTTGTGTGGTGATATGTTTATTTAGGAGATTGAAGGAGCCATTCATTTTGCGGATTGAAGGAGTCACTTAAGTTTGTAATGACAATTAGTTATGTATATATGAACTTACATAGGTAGAGACTTATTTTCTTAGGATAGATTTGTAGAATTGGAGTTATATGGCTGGACTAGGGAAAGGAACGCTTAGTGTTTCTTTCTGAAAGGAACGTTTAGTGTTTCTTTCCGAACTTGTTTGAATTGTTGTGCTGACAACGATGATTACATGTTGTTTGTAGAGATTGGAGGAAATCTATTTTAGAATGGTTTATGAATAATTGTATGCAATTAAGAATGTAAGTTGCAATAAGGAAATTAAACTAAGATCATTAAGTTCGCGTCGGTTAATGTAATATGCGTGTAGGATTTTTGCAAACATGATTCCATAGAATAGATTTTGGATGTATGATAGATACTACGAGAATTGGGGAGTGATAAAGGCAAAAAATTTTGATGGTGTGGACTACTTTTGTCAAATAGTTAAATCAACTGATCAGTTTGTCACAGAGTAAAGAGTTAGGTATCCGTCTTTTTCGTGCAAGCGCTATAAGATATTAAATGTTGAACAGATTAGAGTGCATCTTTATAGGAAAAGGTTTGAGCTGCATTATTAGATGTGGGTAGACCATGGAGAGGCGGATGTCAATGGTGTAAATGAGTTCAGTAGTTGTCAGTATGAAGTGGGGAGTTCAAGTTAGGCTTGTGTCGATGAACCAAAAACAGTTAATGACGATAAAAATTCACAAATGGTTAACGATGCATTTGGAGGTGACTCTGACATGCACAATGACAACTTACTACATGAGAAACCCAATCCAGATGCCAAAAATTTCTATAGCTTGATAAAGGAAGCAAATACTCCGGTATGGGAAGAATCTGTTCATTCACGATTATTTGTGGCAGCTAGGATGTCGACTATGAAGTCAGACTCTAATCAAAGTGAGAGATTGTTTGATTAATGGCTTGACTTCATTATAGATCTAACACCACTAGGGAAATTTTGATGCAGCCTTGCTCAATGATGATGATGATACGACCTTTACTCAATGCAAATTTTATGATGCTAATAGG
Organism: Nissolia schottii; assembly: GCA_003254905.1. Classification (NCBI taxonomy): domain Eukaryota; kingdom Viridiplantae; phylum Streptophyta; class Magnoliopsida; order Fabales; family Fabaceae; genus Nissolia; species Nissolia schottii. Next base: position 128,815 of record QANU01008436.1, read on the forward strand.
TTTAAGCCGTGAAGAGTAGGCCGTTAGGAGATATAAGGACGTTCCTTTTAAATGAATGCATTACTTGCCTTTAATTCCAAGACTTAAGAGGTTATTTGCATCAATGAGCTCGACACAGCACATGACATGGCATATTAAGAATAGAAGAAACGATGGTCGCATGACTCACCCTTCTCATGGTAAAGTGTGGAAACACTTTGGCAGAGTTTACCCTGACTTTGTGACAGAACCTCGAAATGTGAGATTAGGGCTTTGTTCAAATGGGTTTACTTCTAACAATCAGTTTAGCAAACCTTACTCATGTTGGCCAGTAATCATTACACCATACAATTTACCACCTGAGGTATGCCTGAAAGACCCTTATCTGTTCTTATCTTGTGTAATCCCTGTCCCGAGCAACCCTAAAGCAAAGATTGATGTTTTTCTTCAGCCCGTGATAGATGAATTGAACCAGCTATGGAATTCAGGTGTGCTTAGGTACAACGTGTCCAAGAAGCAGAATTTTGTATTAAGGGCATCTTTGATGTGGACTATTAATGATTTTCCTGCTTATGGAATGTTGTCTGGATGGATGACAGAGGGAACTTTAGCCTGTCCAATTTGTATGGAAGACACTAAAGCATTCTGACTACAGTACAGAGGAAAATAATCCTGGTTTGATTGTCACAGGGTATTCGTGGAACCCTGGCATACATTTAGGAACAATAAGTATGGATTTCGAAAGAACAGAATTGAAAATAAAAAGCCTCCACAAAAATTAACTAGCCTTGAGATTTTGAGGAGGGTTAGACATCTTCCAAAGATTACTGAAGTTGGCAAAGTTGTTAGGTTTCAAGGTTATGGGTAAGAACATAACTGGACTAAGAAGAGCATATTCTGGGATTTTCCCTATTAGAAAGATAACTCGGTTTGTCTAGATGTTACGCATATTGAAAAAAAAGATTTTGATAATATATACTATCATGGACACCAATCAGACCAAGGACAACGAGAAGGCAATGCTAGATTTAAAACAGTTTTGTAGACGTCCCGAGTTGAACCTACAACAAATTTCTGGTGGTCATTTATGAAGCCCAAAGCGTGCTACACCCTGAACAAGCGACCAGTTCAAAGTGTGCTTCATTGGTTGCAAGATTTGAAAATGCTTGATGGTTATGCATCTAACCTGGCTCGATGTGTTAATATTGCACAAAAAAAGTTGGCATGAAGAGCCATAACTGTCATGTGTTTATACAGTGTCTCCTCCCAATTGCATTCAGAGAATTATCGAAGAGCATGTTGAAACCGATAAGCGAGTTGAGCCAATTTTTCAAAACCTTATGCTCGTCGACTGTTGATGTTGAAGACCTCTTAATCATGGAGCAAAACATTCCTATTATCCTTTGTTCACTTGAGAGGGTGTTTCCCTCGACATTTTTTGATGTAATTGAGCATTTACCTATACACTTAGCTTACGAAGGCCGAATGTGTGGTGACGGTGGTGGAGATGGCAACGGTGGTGGTGACAGTGACGTGGTGATGGTGGCACGGTAGTGGTGGGTGGTCTATATTGGCAGTGGCGGGAGTGGTGGTGGCGCTGGTTGTGGTGGCTCATGGAGAGAGAGAGAGGTGTTTAAGTTAAGAATATTTTTGTCAAAATAAAAGTTGAAGGGTTATCTAAAAGGTGTTAATCCTAGATAGACACCTCTCATGGGGTAATCCACATTACCAACAATGTTGCGTAACCAAACAGGTCAATATGGACTGCCAGATAATTTAATTACAAAATTACCAGTAATCTAGCCACATTATCTCATACCAAACATTTACTAAGTAGGAATGTCAAAATGAGCCCGGTCTGCGAGCCCGGCCTGCTTACCCGGTAAAATGGACGAACTAAAAGTATAAAATCTGGTCCGCGAATAGCAAAAGCCCTTTTAGGCCCAGCCCATTTAGTGTTAACATAGGCATAACCTGCAGACTAACCCGTTTATCCACATAAATGGACAGACCAAACATATAAAACTGACCTGTGAATAGTAAAAGTCCATTTAGCCCCGCGGGTTAGCCGGGCCGGGTTGGCTCGTTTGACAGCCCTACTCCTAAGTATCATGCATTAAGGTATAACTTATGATATTTATTTCATTTAATATATTTTAAAGTTAACATTATTCAATGTCAATTATAAATACAACATTTATTCATGTTTAGGTCCTAATTAAATTGCTTATAACATATTTTTTTAACGTATGTAAACTCTTACGAGTTTCAAGTTGAGTTTGTTGAGCCTTCACGAGTTTACTTAAATTCTCGATTTTGATAACCTTGGTGGTAAGCGTCCCAGGACAAAAATACAGACACAGGGACAACAAAGACGTATCCCTTGTTTTCCTTCATTTTGGAGATACAGAAATTAACTTAAAATCGTCTCATACATGTCTCATATATTCCTCCTTTTTTAATGTATAGAAATTAGTTTGAAAAAATATCATAAAAGAAAGACGATTGTAAGTTTTATGTTTTGCCTCCTTTTCCTTTTTCAAATATATTTATATTCTTACTGTCTCTATATTTTTTGTTTCACGATACTTACCGAATGCTACTAGAGACTTTTATTTATGTATTTCTCGTTTGATAAATGAATACAAAATATTTATCTATGTCTAAAAGAAAGAAAGAAATTGTATTTCCTTCCCCCATATGGCAACAAGAAGTCGTGAAGAAAGTTATTTTTCACTTCAATAAACAAGACAAAAACGCTATTCTAAGATCTCTTCAGGCATGGCCTAATTTTACAAATCATAGAGTTGCAAATATCACATGAAAGAAATGCAAACTCAAATTTTGGATCATACCTGTCCTTGAATCAAAATAATACAAAGAAATAAAAAAAAGCTTTATATCTCGAACAATTTGTTAAGCAAAATGTTCAAATAGAAACAAAAGAGTGGATCGTTTTTATCTATCAATAAATAAAAATAAAAATTAAACAATAAATAAAAGATAAGCGGTGGAGATTGGTTGCACATACAACTGCGCACGCACGATTGTCGTGCTATTAATTATTTTTTAAAAGAAATTAGGGTAATTATTCTTGCACACCTAAGCCTTACATGTCTATTGCACACTTAGACTCTTTTATAGAATAGTGTGCTAACTCAGCACACCATTAATTGGTTCACCATAATCACTCACGCTCAACGTTCGTGCTGACTCATTTTTGTCTTTTGGCTCATTCTCTCTCAATTTTTTGCTTCGTTTTTTTGGATATGGTGTTTTGTCCTGTAATCATGTTCGTCGTGATCGTCAATGTTGATGAATCCACCAGTTTTCGTTGGCAAGGATCCGTCGTTTACGGAGTTGATGGAAAGATTCATCAATACAACAGCGACGCTGCCACCAATCACAGTGGAGGAAGGTAATTATTCAATAAATTAATGAGTAGGTCATTTATAATACGATGGTTGTGTTGTACATAGGCAAATGGTTGTATCTAATCGTATAACAAAGTTATGTCTCACACATTTGGAAGGTTGGGTCTTGATCGATAAAATGGTTAGGTCTCGTATAATAAAACGTTAGCGTTTATGTTGTTTTAAATGGTAAAGTTAACTATTGCATTGAGAAACCCACAAATTAGTGAATATGACATAGACAGGTCTAACCATTTTGTTCTTATCATATCCAACCATATAACATTTACAAATTTAACCATGACATGCATCTCAATGACCTAACCATAGCTAGATATAACCATAAAACACAATCAGATGTAACCACATAACATATACAAACACAACATGATAATGCAAACAGACACAACCAACTAGCAAACATAGACATAACCATGATAGATAACGAGACACAATCTTTTATTATACTCAGACACAACTCTTTGGTGAAAAAAGACACAACCTTTTTGTGAACTCAGAAATAACCTTATTAAACAACATTACCTAACCGTTCTTTAATCAAAGCAAAGAGAGAAAAAAAAAAAGAGCATAAAAAGGTTGTGATCGCAAGGAAAAATAGAAAAACGAATGGACACAACGAAAGACAAATAGAGGAATGTTTGATGATGAACTCGTATAAAAAAACTCGAAGATGAACTAGTGATGAAGAACAATCAAGAGGAAGACGAAAGAGTCGTGATCATAGGAGGAAGAAATGGTTAGGTCGCAAGAGCTATGAAAGAAGAAAGGTTGTGAGAGAGAGCACGAAATGTGAATTTTTGTGTGTGTGGACCTTTTCTACAATGAGTGTGCAACTAACAGATGTGCAAAAATCGATACGCAAGAAATTAATGATATCAGACGATTTTTTATTGAATTTTGTTAACTAACAGGGCATTAGTTAAGGTAACAAAAGGAGTAAGTTTTGAAACATTTAATACGCATTGAAAACCAACAAATCTTACATTCTTATAACATGGGACTTGACCCATGATTCATGAATAATCCAACCTCATCCCACAAACTTTGGGCTATTTAGTAGGTATGGCTAATTATGAAGCCCTTTTATTTTTATGAAATATGAAGCCCTCTAAAAGCTCTTGACCCTACTGACCATCATTTCAAAAAACGAAAATCTTTGGGCTAAAATATTGTGGAGCCCAATTTCGGAGGTTGCAGGCCAGCCCATACGCATAAGGTTAATTTGACACCTTCAAGACATGTACCTTAACCTTGACCCAAAAAATAGAGACACGTACCTTAGCCTGCTCTCTCTCTCTCTCTCTCTCTCTCTCTCTCTCTTCATTTTTTGATCTCTTTTTTTCTTTGTTATTTGCCCTTAGTTCTGCATCTTCCTTCCATCTATCTTTGGAAGAGTACAAAGAAGAGAGCAGCAACAGTCATCGATACATGTAGGCATGGGAGACATTGTGGAAGAAGAAGAAGAGTCGAATCCCATCGTTCAATCAGATACAGAAAATAACAAGAAGAAGAACGTCGAGATTCTCCTCAAGACTATTGGCCCTTCTCGCCCCTCTCCCCTTCTCGTTCCCTCTTCCATCAAGGTACACGCTTCCTCCCTCTATATCTTCTTTTTTCTTTTTTTTCTCCTTCGAATTCCCAATTTCTAGGGTTTTCGTTATAATTATTTTTTAGTGTTCAATTGTTGCATTCTTGTACACATGATTGTGGTGTGGGTAAGGTATGGAATTCAGGAGATAGGGGAGAACTGAAATACGCGCTGAATTTAACGTAATTGTAGAAATTGAAGTTCCTTTGAAGTAGGAATAGGTAGTGGCTGACGTATTGACAATTTATTTCTTCGCTTTCTTGGGCATTAGGAAAGAGAAGAGTGGTCATATGTACCAAGCAAGGTAGTAGTGTAGATGACCAAAAATGAAAAAATAGACATTAATGCTTAGGGTTAGTTGTAGTTGAAGCATGTGTCAAAATATGTATTATGCCACCAGAAATCATAGCTAAAAATCAGAGTGTTTTGAGCACCACGGAGGGAAATTGTGGCAGTTCTTTACTTGTATACTGGAAAGCTTCGGCCAAGTTCATTTAATGGCTAGAAATGTCCGCAGTTTGGGATTATGACTCCCAGTAGTTTCACTTTAAATAATTAGTCTGAGGTTCTGGCTTGTAAATGATTGTTGTAATTTTCTATCACCCATTCAGAAAAATTACCATGGAATTGGATCTTGAAATTCATGATTATCACGTGATAAAACAAGATTAAGAACAAGAAACACATACCCGGATCCATAATCGTGATTCAATTGATGTCTCTTTTGATTCTTTTTCCCTCTCTTCCTTTCAATCTCTTCTAATGGTGAAAAGAGTGTTTAACAAAAGCAGAGCCAACCTTGACGGTTCCTTTTCTTTTTCTTATATTCCCATTTTATTGAGTAACTGCCAGATTTAGAAGGGAGAGGGGAAGGTCAGTTTTACCATAATACCTCCCACTAACTCTATCATCTTTTATAGAATTAATTACCATCATCTTAATCTCCTTTTATTAGAGTTAGTGCTACTTGTTACATGGACCACATTATCATGGGATTAAAATAATCTTGTAGTAAATATTATGATTTTGTTGCCACTTATGTTTCTTCTAAATCAACTATAGGTTCGTGGTTTGAGAAGATTGATTGCCAGTAATAAAAATTTACCAATTGACAACTTGAGTCTTATTCTACGTGGAAATGCATTATGTGACATGAAAAATGGAGATGATGTATACATACAACTCAATGATGGAGGTATATTTCTAGTATTTATTTTTTATTTGATGAATGCGCATTATATTACGTTTTTGTAAGAATCATTGATGACACTCCCACCTCAAAGGTACAACACATTCCTTGCATCGATTGTTTCGTCTTGGATATTAATTCAATGAGTTTCATTTTCAACAACACTTTTGTTTCATGTTAGGAATGATTTATACTGTGGTTTAAATGGTTCTATCCATAACATTATTCCTTGGGCTAATAAAAAAAAATCAAAATATGTGCTGATTATATTGATACCTTCTTTATCTTTTATCTCAAAAAAGAAAGAAAATATTGATACATTCTCTTTCTGTATAGGGCTGTAGTAGTTTCACACTTTCACTTCTTTTTCTTTTAGGCATTGATGGTTAACTTTCTCTACAAAGAAGTGATTTAATTGCATATTTGTTTAATTTTAGATTGCTTGATCGTTGCTGTCAAACCAAGACCACCAGTGAAGGATGGATATGAAAATGATGATGATGATGACGATCTGGTAAAATGAATTTAGTAACATCTAATGAAGAAGGCCTATATGGTACTTAATGTCATTTTTCCTTGATTTCTACTTATACAGAAGTTTCGGCTTCCTTGTTCATCAAGTTTGTGGAAGAAGAGGCTATACTCATTTCTACATGATAACCTGAAGCTTCCTGGTAATAAGCTGCACAAATGGCATTCATTTACAAATGAATAAGTTACTATTTGGTCCTTGCACACCAATCACCGTTAATCTATTATGTTCAGATCATCATTCAACTATTCTATTTTTTCTTGATAAACGATTTTTTGCTCGATTCTTGATACAATCATTTGAATAATTAGTTTTCAAGTTCTTTCAAGTTGGTCCTTAAAGCATCTGCAGTGTTTCTTTGAACGATATGTGTAAGTGTAATCTGTTTGCTTGTAGACAAACTATATGTAAATTTAAAGCAAATAATCCGTTGTGTATGCATTATTCAAGAAACTATTTAAAATTTGTGGATCTCTTGTGAGAAATAGTATTAGTTTTGTAATAATAAAAATAATGATGATATAATGATAATAATGAGCTACATGCCCTTTGGGATTAGCTATCGTCTAAATCTTCTCATTCTCCATTAACAGATATCCTTTTGATGGTAATTTTCACTCTAAGTCTGAAGGCATGGATATTCATACTTATGTGGTTTATCCTGGCACCAGTTGCCCACAGATGGGATCTCGGACCTTTGTATGTAAGTCTACTCTCTATTTTGCGCTCACTTAGATGAGACTCGAGACTTGGTATAATTGACCATGTCCATATGATTCTGTGAACAATTTTACTATATAATTATTTATGACTTCTATTAGTCTGTTCAAGTCAAGTCGGCTGAAACTTTGGGCTAGCCATTTGAACTTATCTTGAATCTGATTTATTTCTGTTACATACCCAACTAAAGCTGAGATTGATAATATCCCGATTTATTCTCCTATTTATTTTCTACTGATTTATTCTTCCCCCTTATTACTCCAATTCTGATCTGCTGTTTAATCAGCCCATATTATTCCATTATTGCTCTTTCCTTTTTTATATTTTCTGGAATAATGAAAAGGAAAAGGAATTATTTTCCTTCCTTTTTTTATTATCAATCTCAGCTTTAGTTGGGTATGTAACAATTTCCTTTGGGAGGACTTCTGAAAGAATTATTTTTTGGATAAAAGACTTTTGAAAGGAATCTGTCTTAACCTTTTTCCAACTCTTATTATGAGGGTGCTCTGCGAAAGCTCTATGGAAAGTTTCAGTACTTCATTTTAAATTATGGTTAGACATTCATCTAATATGCTAAGAATAGTTACGGGACCATGGAGACCCTTGAACCCATGAACAAGATCTGAGGATGTAGAAATTAAAATAAGATGTATCAAAATTGAACCTTATACTTTCTAGTAATTGTACGCTCTTTTATTGTTCGTTTCAATTTTGTGTAGATACTTGCAACTGGCTTTTGTCTCATTCTCTTCAATCTTGGAAAGCGCCAAACTGGTGACATGAGGTATAATCATCAAACATTAATTGTTGTGTAGCATAAAGGTGAAAGTTAAATCTGTAAAATCAAATAAGACTATTGGAAAAAAAAAAAAAAAACATTTGGAGGGAAGAGTAAATATATAATATATCTGTATTAAAAATAGGACGTATCAAGTCACATTAATTGTGAGTTTGGGATTGTAAATCCTTTTTTCTTTTTTCGCTTTTGCACTCTTTCTATTTTTTTTATTATTTTTTTTAAATTCCTGTGGTGATCATAGTTTTATATATAACATCTATTTCCTATGTTAACCTTTCAAATTGAAGGATGCCATAGGTTTAGCAATCCTTTTTCAATATTCCCAGAAAAGTAGTATATTGATTATTAGGCTATCTGTGTATTGTATCTATCGTCTCTTTAGGCCTAATTTATATGCTTACGAATTTCATGGTTTCACGTCTATTTATTTGAAGCATTTTGGACCTACCTAAGATTTTTCTTTAAGCCAATGATTTACTTGCAAATTGTGGGTAGTTTTTAAATATTGTCTGTTCAACAACACATGGCAGTGCCTATTCTATTTTTAATGAAGACTTTAGAGAGCTTCCAGGGACGCTTAACGCAGATCGGCTTGATAGAGATATAAGAGCAGGACAGTTTTGAGCCCTCATGAGTTGCCCTTCTTCCAATCATCCAATCCAAATACTAATGTCATGTCACATAATGTATGTCTATCTGCACAATCCGAAGGAGCTTTTGACTTTTGACTAATCAATGAGTTAGCAACTACAGTACCTGTTTAGTTCTGTGTTGCAGGCAAGTACCATGAAAATGGCAAGTTTTCTGTGTAGTTTTGACGTTTTCTTTTTTGTTATTTCTACTAGAGCTAAGCTCGTTTTGTACATTATCGTACGATGTATTGATATGTTTGAAATGAACTTGTTTCCCTGTGAATGAATACCTATGTCTCTGGTCCCGAGGTTCTTGTTTTGCAAGTTTCAGTTTACACTTTCGGTGGTTTGCTATGTGAAAGCTTAGGACATAGGGTGCATAGGATTGATTCAAAAGTTGACAGCGGCATTTGAATCTCTTCCATATTGCGAAGATTGTTTGTATCAGCAAGTCGTGTCACCGAATAATGTTGGTCTGTGATGCTGATGTGTTTCACTTCCCTAACTATAAAAAGCTAAACAATATGTTTGAACATTTTATGCAAAAGACTATCATACCTTTTGTGTTAGAAGAATGTCATTTGAACAACAATTACTGAATAACAAAAATAACAATAATGAACAACACATTAAAAAAAATAAAACTCTTATTAAAAAATTGTTTTTCTCTCAGCTCTCTTTGTTTTCTCACTTTCTCAATCTCACTTTCTTTTTCTCTCACCCACAAAGTAACGGACCTCCTCCTCCTTATCTTCATTTAACTCTCTTTCTCTCACTCTCTTTTTCTCACAGTGAGCTTCCCACCATGAAGGTCGGCGCTTCCTCTATGACTCATTCTTCGTTTTTGTTTCTTCATTATTGTCAATTCATCCATCATGTGTAAACTTAGTGATAGGATGTTGGTTTTTTTGTTTCTCTAATTTTGTAGGTTAGTTATTATTTTGTTGGTTTCTTTATTTTTTTGATGCGTAGAAAGAGTATTGGTGATTTACACGCACACAAAAAAAGAGAGTTAAAAAGAGAATGTGAACGAGTTATATATTTTAATGTATTGTCCATTTTTGTTTGTTTTCGTTGTTCTCATGCCATGACTCTGTTATGCTGAGCTGTAGCCAATGCAGTTCATGTTTCCCATTTAAAGTTGTATGACACAGGTCATTTTGTTTGCTTTCAAATGCCACGTTGACTATTTGCATTAGTTCAATTTACATCCTTCTGTATCACAATTCACCTAAAAGTGGTCATGTGTTCAAATTTTGGAGTTGCTATTTGGGGGAAGGTGTTATTCAACAACTACTGCTGATCTAAAATTTTGTGAACAATTTGTCATTTGTTCAAGTTAACAAATACAATTAACGTTAGACCACAAATTTTCGAACAAAAGCATTATACGTTAGAGCAGATAGGGTAGGCCGGTAGGGGCAGGGATTGTTGAAACAAATTTTCGTACCATACCTTGTTTGGTTTGTTTTAGTTTGAAATTGAAACTAAAATCGTGCCACTAGTATGATTGTGACTACTAAAAAAATATATATCTGGGATTTGATGCAATGTGGATGACCAATGATATGATACTTAGAGCCCCAGTCCTGCCGGCACGTAGCGTGATATTAGGGGAGGAAAGTCAACCATGTAAATGTCATAGAGCAATGTAGCATGCTCTTTTTCTTCTTTCTTTTTTCCCTCTCTTTTGATCAATCATGGAGAGCAATGCTACTTGATTCAAATTATTGTCAGAAATATTGTTGGAATTTTTAAAAAAATTCAAACACAATGGTTGAATGAGTAAATAGAGTAAAAGTCAATCATTAATATAATAGTTAGAAATTATGTCATTGCTATATCATTTTTACAAAAAATTCTGGCAACATAGTATGTATTTTTTTTTTTTTTGGGTTAAATTCTCACTATTTCTGATAATGATTCTGGTCAAGTAGCTCTAGTCATCATGAAATGCACCTAAGCAAACACCATGCACGTTCACCTACTCAATTCCCGAAACTTAAATGTGTAACGTTTTGGTTGTCTGAAATACCTTTGCTTCAAAGTTCCAACTACTTTAAAATTTGAATAGGTTTGGCTACCTTTTTCTCTTTACATTGGTTGGTTGAAGATACTTAGATGTTTGATCAATCAACTCTGACTTTTACATGTTGCCTTGGCGAGGGATTAACAAATTGTTATTAACATTAGAGTCTCACTATCTGTAAATTTTATTTTATTTTTACTGTTTACATCATCCAAAAAAACCAAACATTACAACGTATAAAAACAAATATTATCAAACACATAAACGAACAATACACACATGTGTTCGTGCACACACAAAACATAGAAACAATCATTATGAAACACATAAACGAGCAAATATTAAACATACTCGTGTCCATGCATGCATAAGTGCTCGATGACAATGTTTGTTTATCTGTTTTATAATGTTTGTTTCTCTATTTTATACTCCCTCCATTTCACATTATCTATCACTTTAGCCAATTTTTCTTATCTCAAATTATCTGCCACTCTCACTTTTTTAGATAACATTTATTGCTAAATTTTCAATTATGCCACTAATTTATTTTTTTGGAGAATGCTAAGTAGTATTATACTAAAATTAAATAAGAGTAATTTAGTAAATTTACTCCTTAAATTACTCTTAAATTTAGACTTCTTAATACTCGAGCATTTAGTCAAAGCAACACATACTTTAGGACGGGGTGAGTAATGTTTGTTTTTTTGTGTAGGTGAACACAAGTATTAATTTTTGTGGTTTCTCACCTACCCTATGGGGTAAATACCTCATGCAATTTAATTATCCATTTTTTATCATTTTTATAACTAAGTTCACCAATTTTTGTTATTATTTCATATTTTATATGATAGTAATAAAATTTTCATTAGTCAAATCATTAAAAAAATTAACTTATAATAGATTTTGAGATTTGTGGATCATTTTAGCTGATGATATATCTCTCTAAAAATATTGTATTAATTTATCACATTAGATAATATAATACAATAATATATCATATTAAATTATGAAATAATAACAAAAATTTATGAATTTAATTATAAAAAGTTATAAAAAATAAATAAATTAAGTAATATGAGATATTTAACTTTTCAAATAGTATTTTTTTTTAACAATATATGTGTGTGTGTAATCATATGATTTGATTTGCTACGTTTATAATAATGCTAAACAAATTATTTCATCTCCTTGCCTACCTCAGCAAAAGCTGCATGAATGTGTCTTACTCTTTGATAAAGTTTATTTCGTAATTCGATGTGATTTGATATGGGACTCGATGCCAATTGGACAATGTTACGTGTATTTCCGTCTCATACTCATTTTCTAGAAATATTTTATGAATATCAAGTCATGTTTAAATGATAGAAATAATAGCTCTTTTTTATTTGAGTTCGGGGCACTACTTCACCATTATACTCATTTTCTAATTCTAGTTTTGAGCTTCTATATTGATAATAATTTTATAATCTATTTAATACATAACTATTAAAGTTAAAACTATAAAAAAAATGATAGGGCATTTTTACTGAAAATCATTATCATTTTTTAATGCTAAATTATTTTGAGAATTTTACTAAATCAAAGAAAATAATTGAAAAATCTTTAAATTAAGAAAAAGTTTAATGGTACATTATAAAATTATTTTTATTAATTTTTTATTTTCATTTATTGTCATAATCTCTCTTTTTCTAGTATTAATTTTATTAATAGGAGTATATTTAGGGGTGGGAACATGCGGCCTGACCTATTAGTGGACTGAGTTTTATTAAAAAAATTAAACTTACATTATTTTTACTAGCACTCAAACTATAGATAGTTAACATATTAAGGCAATGTTTTAACCACTAAGCTAGTATAATTTTTTGTGATATTATATGCAAACATATTTATTAATATAATTTTATTGTTTTAACTTTTGTTTTTAGAAATCTTAAATTAAAGAACTCTATCTCTCTTTTATTTTTCATTCTTACATTAAAAGATGAAACATTACAATTCAATCACACATGCTTGCTCATATGTAGGGGTGAATAAACAAATTAAGCATGGTTGCTCATCTTGTTTGTGTATGTTGTATTTAATTGTTTGTGTTAGACTAATGTATTTAGATGTTTTATTATTGGAAGTTTGAATTTATATTCTTGATGATGGATCCTTTTTCTTTATCTATAGAGTCGCAATTTAGATTGATGTATGAATTTTTGTTTAAATATTAGATTGTTGTTACAATTTATATTTTTGTTGATCTATTAGATTTTTGATCTATGAATGTTGATATTTTATTTAAATATTAAATAGGTCATAGTAATAAACCATGATAAACAGGCTAGACAACAGATTTTTGGTGTATATATATAGCCAAGCCTAGCCCCAGGCGAGGCCAGACCTTCTAAACAAGCTAGGTCAGGTTGAAAAAAAAAAGCCTTAGTTAACAGGTCAGACCATAGCCAAAAATTAATGAGACAAGTTTGATTTTATCTGGTCTATTCCCATCCCTAAGTATATTAAAAGAAATAATATTGTCTAGATTTCACAGTTACATAATTATTCATAAAAATAAAAATAAAAAATTGCACAATTATTTAAGAACATAAGGCCATATATTAAAATCGAAGAAATGTTCATTTTAATTATTGAAAGTGTAAGTCTAACTCATTTTGGTCAAATTTTAACATTTTAATTCTTGAAACTATAAGTCATTAGACAAATTAGTACACCAGATCATTACTATTATTGTATTGTCATATTTTTATTTATTTATCACAGTAAATGAGATTATAACAACTATTGAGTTTACAAATGAGTTGTGACAACAATTAAAATTGTAAATGAGGTCATGAGAGCAGTTATGGTGATAAATAAATAAGATTTGTAGCTTTAAATGTTATAATAATCATATTTTTAGTCTTTAATGGTGTCACAGAAATTCAAATGTTATCACATTCTCTTTTAATGTGAAAAATTAGTGAAAACATATGATAATACAATAATAATAATGAATTAATTTGATTTGCAACTTATAATTTTAGAGATTGAGAAATCAAATTTTAAATTTTAATAACCAAATTAATTTTAATTTACATTTTTAGGAATTATCGTTGTTAAAATCACAAACATTTAGCATCTGTTTTATATCAATAAAAGTATTTGTTACTCAAATATTGTAGTATAAATTGTACGTACGTGTAGGAGAGAGTGGGAGGGTGAGAATTAGAGAAAAAAAGGGACCGACAAAGATGAAGTCATAGTGGGAAACGGTGGACCTACGTTTCAGTGAGTCTGTCAAAGTTCGTTGACCAACAGATCCGTGTCCTTTCCTACTCCCTCGGTTAGATTGGATTGGTGGGACCCCCATACAATTTACCCGCCAAATAAAATTTTTCAAGGAGTACTTTATTCATTAAGAGCATGTGTATGTGTCTCTCTCTCTCTCTATAAAAAAATTGTGGTTGTTTCTTTGATATCCATATTTTAGTAAAAATATCGATATATCTTTATATTTTAACGATCATGATTTATTTTTAGATTTAAAATAATAATTATTTAAACTAGTGGAATATATGATTGATTCTTAGCCATAGAAAATCATAGGGTATTAATACCCGGAATGTAATGGGGGCACCAAAGTAATTTCTATATATTGTTTTAACAAAATTTGATATATTTGAAAAAAATACTAAAAATTAAGCAATAATTTTTTTTATGAAATTAAAGTTGTTTTGGATAAAATAAAATAAAATAAAAAGCTAAAGCTTCTTGATTGAAATAATATTATTCTCATGCTTTTACTGAATTGACCATTTCTATTAAATATAAATAATTACTTTATATCTTTTTTAATAATTTTACTATACAAAAATAATTCTTTTTATACAATTTAAATAAAAATAGATATTTTTAAAATCACTTTTCAGTTAAAGTATCCAAACATAAATTCATTCCCATGTAATCTATTATACAAAAAAGCAATTATTAAATAAGTTCAAAATTTTCAATCTTTCCAGACACACACTAAATTATCGTCAGTAAACTCGTCAATAAACTCGCGATTTTATGCAAGTTTACTCGAGTTCAGCCGAGTTTATCCAAAAACGAGTTACATGCAAGTCAGCTCGATTTTACTACTTAGAAATGTAAACTCGTACGAGTTTACAAGTTAAAACGCGATTTTGATAATCATGATTGTATTTGTTGGCTAAATATGATTATTGAATATTTGCTGCATTTTAGAGGGTTTCTTGATGTGAACAAGAGCTATTTTGACGAGTAAGCCACCATTTTCACCCTTTATGGATCAATGTGCTCATAAATTAGTCCCTAAAGGACATTATATTAGTCTGGGATACCCGGATGATCAATTCGGTTGTTACTAGTGGACTCCGTTGAACAAAAGACATTTCAGGGACTAATTTGCAAACATGTTGTTCATTAAGGTACCACGTGCTAATAAAACATCTTTTAAGGACTAATTTGTTAGTACTTTGAGGGGTCAAATTTGGGGTTTACCCCCATTATAAGTTAATCATGTATAGTTGTCACCTTGGGATTTTTTAGCTTACATGTTACTTGAGATTTTGAATGCTTTGCAGCTTATGTGGAGAAGTTCATGACATCAGAGGAAGCCTATCAAGCAAGGAACATAGTTGGGTCAGAGGGGTATTCAACATGTTCTACC
Organism: Nissolia schottii; assembly: GCA_003254905.1. Taxonomy (NCBI): domain Eukaryota; kingdom Viridiplantae; phylum Streptophyta; class Magnoliopsida; order Fabales; family Fabaceae; genus Nissolia; species Nissolia schottii. The sequence goes on from QANU01008436.1 coordinate 144,392, forward strand.
ACTATGGCGTAGAAAATGAGTTACATAAAAACATGACCCTTGATAGAATACTATGGCGTAACTTGATCCATATAGTCAACTCCATGTAGTGAAAAATGGTTTTGTTATTGTATTGTTTTCTGCTTCTTATATATACAGAACCTTGGCAAATATCCCTCTGATATTAGATTAGAACCACTACATTCAATACACTTTCTTTTTTTATTTTTTACTTCTGCATCTCCACTTCTTATCAACTAGAAACTAACAGAACAAATGTAATTGGATGATAGATGGAAGAGTCGGTAATCCAAGATTTAGGAAGTAGATGTATTCCATATAATCAAGATTGCACAAGTAGTTTAATTCAACAACCTTGTTTTCATACTATCACATCCCTAATTCCTAATTCCTAACATTAGAGATTAGACGCGCCGTCTATCTTTTCCGTAGACAACCAATTGTTATATAAAATATTCAAAGCTTACTCTCTCACATTTAGACTCTTCCAATGCCGAAAGTTACTCCCATGATAGGATTAGGAAGTCATCACCCCATTACTTTAAACCACCAACTTTACCTCATCCATTTCAGGGACTACAACATCTTCCCCCGTTGTGCTTGCGTAATTCCTTCCAATTGGTGCCCCACATTGTGCAAATAGCTCAACCACTGCAGGCAGCATACTGTAGTATCCCTTCAACCCATTAACCAAAGGCTTCCTTGGTTGTTGATCTTGAATGTGATAGACATTCACCGATGGAACCAAATCATTAATTGTAGCCTCCTGCCATGCATGCTGCCCATCCCTCATTTGGTGTTTGTAACCTTGACAATTTCGCACTCTATGACCTTTAGGCCCCACTTGTACCTCTGGACAATATCCACAAGTTTGGACAGCATACTTTTCCATAAGTTTTGAAGCTCCTGTGCACATTTTCTCCCATGCTTTCATGCCTTGAACAGCAAAGGCTGCACAAAAACATGCACGGATTCAGTATAGGTAGTTTCAATGAACAATAAAAGACAGAACAAAATGTGTGTCAGAGAGTGTGCTTAAGAGAAGGAAAAAGCAGTTGTCTTCGAAAACCTTGGATATCGTTAGAATGCAGAGCAACAGAATTTGTGTGTTCATCCATTCTCCTTTTCTTGCACCAAAACCCACATGCATCTATATTTTTGCCAAGAGAAAAATCATTCGGAAATCTTTTCTCAAAATCAATCATCCTGCCAGCAACAGAGTAAACAGGGAAAGCCCTTCTCCTCGTTGGATACTCAGGTATGTCAAAACCTGCCTGGACACACAATTCAACAATTGCTGGAATTCGGTCGACTTCAAGCATTTCATTATGTGAAACAGCCCTCCCTATTCTGTCATATAGATGAAATGACTCTACTAGTGGTAGAACATGTTGAATACCCCCTCTGACCCAACTATGTTCTTTGCTTGATAGGCTTCCTCTAACGTTACATGTTCTAATTTTATGCGGTGGATGACCAACATGAACTTCTCCACATAAGCTGCAAAGCATTCAAAATCTCAAGTAACATGTAAGCTAAAAAATCCCAAGGTGACAACTACACATGATTCACTTATAAATAGGGGAAAACCACCAATTTGACCCTTCAAAGTACTAACAAATTAGTCCGTAAAAAGATGTTTTATTAGCACGTGGTACCTTAACGAACAGTGCGTTTACAAATTAGTCCCTGAAATGTCTTTTGTCTAACAGAGTCCATTAGCAATAACCGAATCGATCATCCGGGTATCCCGGACTAATATAATGTCTTTTAGGCACTAATTTATGAGCACATTGATCTATAAAGTGTGAAAATGGTGGCTTACTCGTCAAAATAGCTCCTGTTCACACCAAGAAACCTTCTAAAATGTAGCAAATATTCAACAATCATATTTAGCCAACAAATACAAATAATTAAAACCAAATTAAAAATGTTTCTTGTCAAAACTTGGATATCATACTTGAATACATGTTCTAGTTGCAAAATGCTAATCGCAGACAACCGTAACGAAGAGAGTTAGTTACCCGCATGCATAAATAGCAGTGTACTTGACAAGTCTCGAAACGGCAGAGAATAGTTCAATTCTGGCAGCATGAACCTCGCAAGCAACAGGAACCAATTGCTCAACCAACAAGCCGTTTTCGGGAGGCTGCAATATAATTTCGCGCACATTCTTTCTCTCCTTTTTCTTCAGCCTAGCTTCACGCTTCAGTTCATTAAAGCTTCTAACAGGCGGTTTCCTCTCACACTTGCTTTTGAGCCTTCTCGAAAGCTCATTATTGCAGGTGGACGGCACCGTTGAGTACAAAACACGGAAGTTCATATTTATATATTCGATTCTGGCTATAGGAACTCGAATGAGATTGCCCATAGTTTTCACGTGTCGCAAATGAAGCATCGTTTCTCATAAAAAGAAAAGAAGCACATATACACTGAAAAGTGTTCCAGTTAAGCTTATATACCTGGTATCTGATATCAATGGAATATGGAAAGCTTCTACCTTGTTGAGATCGTCACACTAAACTCGGCCCCTTCACTGATCAAAATAAACAAGGCACATGCCCGAAGAAGGCGAGGCACAAATTTTGGGTTGCGAACTAGCGTGTGAACTGGGATTGTGAAGGGGCTGGTCATTTGTTGTTTTGCTTTGGTTTGGTTTGGGAACGAAAGCAAGAGAGGTTTCCACTGCCACAATGAAACCATCACAATACTTCACCTCAGCTAAAGACAGACAAGAAAAGACACAGTAGCTCGCTGTTGATGGCGGCCGCAGCCCTGGCAAGGTCACCTGACTATGAGCCCTGAATGATTGAATCCTTTTTTTCAGACCAAAAACGAAAAGTAAAGACTATTGACCTAATTTACTTCCCTTTTGGGCTTCCTTACCTAATAAGGTCAATCTCACATTATTTGGGCCAACCATTTCGGCCTCTCTTTTATTTCGGAGTTTCTTAAACTTAGTTTGTTAAATCTTTTTGAGGAGATATTACTACTCTTAAAATGCATGCCACTTTTTTGTGTTTAACAAATATAAAAAATAGAGAGCTTCTGCTCTTAACTTTTGAAAACCATGGTGCTCTTAGGAACTCTCAAAAGAGACTTTATATATATATATATATATATATATATATATATAACAAAGAGCATGGCGCACCTTAACGTGCAAAATGCATATAAGCCTTTGTCACCTAAAATAGGCACTCATTCCCAACTCTTTTTGGGCGCANTAGAAGCCCTAGAGAGAGCATTTGGGGGATGGGAGAGGGGAATGAGGGCAAGCAGAGTTTGAACCAACTACATTAATTACTATTCCACGTGTCATTACCATGTTATTTCTATAACAAAAATATTTTCAATAATTATAAATCAAATTTTTAAAAATGATTAAATTATGATTTTATCTATATTGATATGATATTAATGTCATCAGTATCGAACTTAAAAAAAATACGGTACACATATTTTAATGAGACATTAAATTGGGGTAGTTGACACTTTTATTTTATATTAAATTTGTGATACTTTTGGTGATTATTAAAGTAAAGCTTTATTAAAATAATAAAAATTACTTATTATATGAAGACTTTAATGTTGATGCACAAACTGTAAAGATATGTACACAGTTGTTCAATTAATTTATTTCATTTGGATGACCTTTCAAGTAGTAGGTGTGATAGCCAATTATACATGCTGATTAGAGGTGTGAAAATAGGGGGCATTCCCCTATTAAACCCTACTCTCAATGGGCTTAAAAGGGTTTGGGCCCCAAAAAGCCCGTAAGACTCAAAAGCCCCATAGACAAAAAGCCCATAGGACCTTAAGCCCACAGGGCTAGTGCTAGCCCATCGGCCAATCATATAAACACATTTTTGCTGCTATAACAAAGAGTGATGCAGGGTTAGCAACAGAACAAAGAGACAGAAGAAAAATATAACGAGAGAAAAAGAGGAGAGGAGTGAAATTAGAAAAGGCAAAAAATGAAATAAAGCCCAAATCAGAGAAACACAATAATCACAGAAACACAGAGGGTTGCAGTATACAAAACATACAACAAGAAAACTCATACATCCCATATGCTAATTAGTGAGAGCTAGAAGAATCAACAAAGAGAGGTCAGGATGAGATCCAATTGCTGAAAATTGTAAGGTGTAGTGAAATGATGAAATTAAAATGAAAAACTAGTAAAAATCTTCTCCATTTTCCTCTTTTTATTCACTTGTTATTAATCCTCATGTTATACACTTTCAATCACTGTGCTTTGTTTCCAAACTGTTGTTTTCCTATCTGGTTTCGCTTTCTGCTTCGTTATGATGTCATGCACAACTTCATATATTTCTGGTGCAGGTTGCTGAAGAGATAGGCACAGAAGTCAAGTATCAAAAGGATTTTCTGAGAGAGTTGGTACGTCAGGATAAACTATATATTTCAGATATTTTTTTCTCAATATTGTTTACTTGATTAAGTTTTCTGCTAGTTCAACTTTTAGCTGGAGAAAGGAGTACATTTTTCCTCGCGTTGCCTGCTCAATGAGCAAGGGAAAATAGGTTTAGTATGGAAACTTTTGGGATTAAAATGACAACATAACTTGTTCTATCATTGGACAGATATGTTCTATCCTTGGACAATGGAGTCTGCAGCTAAATTAGGCACTCCAAAGATATACTATTACAACACAAGGTACTTCTCTAGCTATGCTAGTCACTTTATCAGGAAGCACAAGCCTTATGAGGGTTTAGTCTCTGATACACAGCAGTTTTCAATTCCAGGCCTTCCAGATAACATAGGTAGTGTTTGGAATGATTAAATTTAGGAATTGATTTCACCTTTTTTCTTCTTTTGAGGATTTGATTTAAATTGAAATGACTTATAAGTTAAATCTTATGTTGAAATTCTTATATATACAAACAAAAGGATTTTAATTGATCTAAAATAAGTTTAGAGATGACCCCACAGCAGCTGGAAGACTGGATAAGGTCCGAGAATGAGATGACATAACATTTGAATGCAATATGGGAATCAGAAAGCAGAAGCTATGGGGACTTTACAATAGCTTTCATGAACTAGAAAGTAATTATGAGCAACTTTACAAGAGCACAATGGGGATAAAATCTTGGAGTGTAGGACCTCTTTCAGCTTGGATTAACAAGGATGATGAAGAAAAGACCAAAAGGAGACAGAATAAAGACCCTGCAGAAGAGGAAGAATGGCTAAATTGGCTTAACTCTAAGCAAGATGACTCTGTGCTGCATGTGAATTTTAGGAGCTTAATAAGGCTACCTCATGCTCATCTTGTTGAAATAGCTCATGGTCTTGAAAATTCTGGTCATAATTTCATCTGGGTGGTTAGGAAAAAGGACAAGGACCATGATAGAGACGATTTCCTGCAAGATTTTGAGCATAGGATGAAGGGAAGCAACAAGTTTTGGTACTCTCCCTGAAGCATATGACTCGGTACTCTTCAATCTTCATCTACCCCAAACTCCCCAAAACTTCAATTGGATTTTCAATACTTTTTTATTTTCTGGGCATCAAAGTATAGATTCATCAACACCAAAACAACTAATACATCATCCACAATTTCGATCCAGAAAAATTAAAAGAGTGATGCAGGGTTAGCGACAGAACAAAGTGACAGAAGAAAAATACAACAAGAGAGAAAGATAATCACAGAAAAAATTGTACAGAGAAACACAATCATCAGAGAAACACAGAGGGTTGCAGTATACAACACATGCAGTAAGAAAAGTCACTAAAAAATCACGAGAAACTAAAAGGGGGGAAAATATAATCACAGAATGGAAATCAAAACGCACCTGATTGGAGCTAAACGCGAGCTCGCCGACACGGAGGGATGGCAGCGTGAAGCGACGGCGTGAAGCGAGTTACTAGTTAGGGTTTAGTATCAGATAGGAACATAATCTGATGAAAGGTTGATTGTAGACTTTTCATATTACATGGATCGTTAGATCCAACTGCAAAATGAAATTGGAACTACACGTCTCCTCCATATGATGACATTATAAAAACTGAATAACTGACTGGCATCTCACACTCTCAAATGCTGGAAGTAATGCCATGCAAATTAAATTTGAGATTGTTTGGATGCGCTTTAAAATCCAGAAGAAAAAAAACTGTTTTTTCGGTTTTAGATTTGGGCAAGCATGATCTGCTTCCCCAAAAAAGAGTAATCTACTCATAGAGGGATTTTATTTGGCATTTATATATTCCATAATGGACCACATGTGATTTTGATGGCTAATAGCATAATTGAGAAAATTGCAAAATAAACATCGTTTAAGAATGTTTTTAATTGTCTCAAGCAACTTATGTGTTTAACATTTTGTGTTTGAGTTGTTAGAATCACAGGTAATTGAGTGTTGGTGCAAGAAAGGAAGCAAAAGAAGCAAGGAATGGAAGAAAAGAGCACAGAGAGGAGCAAGAAGCTCCCGGGAATGAAATCCTCGGGTCTCAGAAACGTGCTCCAACGCATTTTATGAGCTGGAGCGCCAAAAGCTTTATGCATTGGAGCGCGTTTTTATGGGCCACAAGCCGTTTTTGGCGCTGCAGCACATGTTTGGATGAGAAATTTCACCTTCAGAGACCTGAAACCCTATTTTGTGACTCAAAAGGTTATAAATAGACATAGGGTGAACACAATTGACATTGCTTCTCATATTAGTTCCCATCTGCTCTTTAGAATTAGTTTTTACACAGTTTTCCTTTATTTTTCTAGCATCTTAGGATTAATGTTAGTGATGCACTATTAGTTTTGTCTCGTTCGAAGATTGTTGGAGCTCTCCCGATCGCGTCCGAGTTCTTTCGTTTTCGACTCGCGTTCTTCCAATTAGGCTTTTGCTTATTTATTATGCTCTTTTATCCTCCACTCATGGAGACATAGTTTCTTTAATATATTGCATGCGGTAACTCTAGATTAGGATTTAATTGGAGATTCTTACGCTTAATGTTTATTCATGATTTGTTCCGCCCCTAATTAGTAATATAGCGATTGCATGTTATTGTTTAGGGTTGATTCTAGGTGAATAGATCTTGACGATCGTAGGATTTATTGATTTAGGATTTAGGAACTTTTTGGGGAACTAATTAGATCTAATTAGGTTGTGCAATTGATGCTTAGGGGATTGACGATCGTAGTTTCTTAAGTGAATTGCATGTTAGTTAGAGCTTTCAATTAACCCCAACATCCCCTTGATAAATGATAAATTTAGGAATCAATGACAATAAATCCTTGAATCTAGAAACGCCATATGCAGGATATTGCTTTCATTTATTGTTAATTTCCTTTTAATTTAAATTCATCAAATCCAACCCCCCAATTTAGTTAAACTTGTAATTGACTTTCGAATTGTTTCTTTGAGAGACGACTTAGGTTAGCCCCTATACTACGTTTTTTGGATTAATTCAATTTTATAAATTATTATTTGATTGCGTACTAAAATTAATGACGTTTTGGTGTATGTCATCTGTAGAAGCTAGATTATGTCTAAAGACTAGAAGTGGGATTTGTGACATTTTCGTCTGAAAGATGGATTGGTTGGGATTGGTTGTGCTCAGAGCGTATTTTTTTTCCTCACTCCACTAACTTCAATCGTTTTGGTTTTATAGGATTTTAAAGAACCTGATTATAGAGAATTTTGGACCATTTACACAGATTCACCACCCTTTTACGCATTAGAGGAGGTGTGTTTTTATGCTTTAAATGGAAAACCTGTCAAATATCAAGTCTGTATATCTCTTGTTTCTGGAATCTCAAATCATGAACACATGCTTTGTTTGAATTCTTATCATATCTACACATGTATGGTTGCTAATTTCAAATTGGTGAAGATATCTGATTCTTCAATAATTTTTGAAAATGATATTGAGGTGTTTTATAAATTTTTGTCGTAGGGTTGGAATCTTGGAAAATGTGTTGATATTCGAGTATAGTGCAACGTAACAATTTTGGAGGATAGAGTGTCTACAAGCTGAAAGAGCTGCTTCCAGTAAAGTTTTTAACCCCTTTGTGTAATCTGACAATGAGGAAGTTGTTTTGAAAGTATAATACTTTTTGTAAGCTTATCTGCAATAGCTTGTGATGCACTTTTAATAAATTGCAGCACATTTCTATAACCCATTTTAGCCACACAAGTGATTGTGTCCTTTATGTAAGAGATGGAGGCTTACGGCTGATAGTGATAGTGATAGGTATATGCCAATGCATCTCCACTAAATTCTGAAGGTGTTTCCCTCTTTCCATTTTGTAAATATTTAATATCCAATTTTACTATGTCTATGACTAAATAATTGTAAAATTGTCTTTAAATATTAGACCCAACAAATGGACTATCTTTTCTGCCAATCATTCTGTAAAATGAGGTATTAAATCTTGTTGAAGTGTGGAAGATAGTCCTTTGTCAGCATTAATCAATAGCATATTGAATCTACCATCCAAGAATTAGGTACCTTATAAAAGGTTATTTGTTTAATACCATAATCTGTTTTTTTTTAATTTGTTTAATGTTTTGGGTATTAAATGGATTGTGTCAACATATTTTTGCCTATATTGAAAGATGTCATCAAGGAAGTGAAAAAGAAAATACACCAATGTTGTTTTCTTTTGAGCCTGAGAGCAAGCCAAGAAAAAATGCCTGCTTGATATTGATAAAACAACCCATTAAAATTAAGGGTACATTGCATGATAATGGAGTAACACTACTACTTTACAAAAACTGAAAATAAATTAAAAATTTAAGGCAGTGTTCTGCAAAAACAAATTAATGGGGATAAAAAATGACTCATTTTATGTGCTCTACGTATCTAGGTATCCTTAAATTCTTCTACAATGGAAATAGCTCATCCTTGATAGCAGGACATATCCACTGTATTTGGATGTATGTGATCTCCCACATATCATCATCTTCTTTTGGAACTAAAATCTCATCATCCTTCATTTGTGTTATTATCTTTTTCAACAAATCAGGGATTATACCACTCAAACTTGATGGACCATAATGTCCCAAGTCAGCCTTCATACATGTGTCCATTCTCCTTAATATGCCTAACCAAAATGTCCTGAATTCAGGGCTCTCTGCTATCTGCCTCAAGGAATGCAAGTACATATCTGTCAACAACTCCATTGCAAGCTTAAGTGTCCCTTCCATGCTCCTCATTTCCTTCTCTGCATTCTCCCTCCTTGAGTACTCCAACATCTTCTCATGAAGCTCATCAACCATGGCAAAGATCACAAGGTTGAAGTAGTTTATGCAGTTGGATGATATATAAAGTAGCTCTTCAGCTAGCATGAAACTCTTGTAAAGAGAATGAACTGCATGGTTTCTTATCTCTTCCTGTCTTGACAAGGTTGTCCTCCTGAATGCTTCTCCAAGTTTCACAAACAAGTTCATGTTGTAGTTGGCAAGGCCTCTTGCACTGTCCTCAAAGGAAGAATTGCTTGTGCTGCTTGCTACACTAATAGTGCTCCCAGGATCTGAGTACTGTGATCTATGCCAGTTAATCAGCAAGTTCACTGAATCAGCTAATAGATCAAGTATCTTCTTCTTTTTCTCCACTGGACTGTTCTTAGCTAGGAAGCATCCAAAAGCACAATCTATGCAATATGCATAATTTAGTCTTGACACATGAGTACCATCAGAGAACAATGCAATCAAGGCCTCGACTCCTAGGTCATAGGTATCAGGATACCTCCATGAAACTGATAACAAGTTTAGCACTGACTTCCATGCGAACTGAGTTTGCAAATTTGCAGGGTATTCAATGATGATTTTGCTAATTGATTGTGATATGATCTCATGGCATGTGTCAAGGACTTCTTTGTCAAGCTTCCACATCAAAGTTATGGACTTGAAAATGAGCTCCTCGGCTAGTTTGTCGTCTCTGGGCGTGGAAAAGAGCTTGATATTGACCTTGAGAAGGCTTAGAATAGCCTTTTCTGCAAATGGGATTGGGGAGAACATAGGAAACTGCACAACTGCTAGAAGATACTCGTGGTAGTGTAGCCAAAACATGTGGAATCTATGAATATTAGCCAAGGTTATTGCAGTGATCAAATCCCAACAGAACTCAACAGTTTCTTCCTCCTCGACGGGTGTGCTAAACTTTTGGCCTTTTCCAGCAGCTGAAAATATCAGAGATCTCCCAAGGTTATGTAAGGATTCTTTGGAGATGTTTGAGCTGCTATTGAAGATGTTGCCGATTCGACACAATTTGATCATCTTGATGTTTTGTTCAAATTCGCTACCAAGGGTCAAGCCATCTTCCATGTTCTCTAGTGAAAGAAGCGAGAAATGACTCATTATGCTAGACATTTGATGACTTCCAAATTTATTATTACCAGTTGGAGAAATGGCACCTGAATCAGGTGTTGTTGGGACATCTGCTGAAGCCTCAAGATCAATGACAGAAGGGGGAATCAACTTAAGCCTCTTAAGTTTTAACAAGCAATCTACAATGCTCTTCCAACCCCCCCGAATCGAGTCTCGGAAGAAGTTTGCTATGGTGAAAACAGCAACTGTTGCCACCCTGGGCTTCAAATCATGACTAAAGGTGAACATGGTCTCTTCTACAGAAGCATATGGGTTTAACAGTGTGGTGAACTTGCAAAAAGATGTTATGAGTTCATCAAGGGTATCTTCTAGTCCATACTGAGCAATCCTTGCAACTGAGAACAACCCTTCAATGCACTCATGGAGCAGCTCTTCTTCATCAGCATGCTCAAAGAATGTCAAGAGAGCAGCCACTGATGGACCGGCAATGCACGCAAACATATCCCTGCACATTTTGCGATCAAAGTTGCATTGAGTGAAATTTTGCGTTACTTTGGACTGGTTTATGAGCTGAATCCACCTACTCGGGCTCATGTCTAATGACACAATACTCTCATCAAGGACAATTGCACAAGTTGAAATAGACTGATAGAGCTCAGAAAGGAACTCTCTAGGCAAATCCTGTCCTGCATTGATTGCGCGGTTGTTCTTGATGAAATCCTCTTCTGTCATCTTTTTCTTGACTTGGGGATTGTGTTGATCAGTGTTAAGCATGATGAGGGAGTAGCACAAGATGAGAACAGTGTCCTTGCTTGCAAACATATCAGATGATTGCTGATAGTAGAATCTGTCTGAAAACGCTTCTAATACGCGTTGAATCTTTTGTGACTCTCCTGGCAACCTAAAACTCTCTAGATAGAACCTTAGGGCAGTGTTGAGAGCCATGCCGTTGAAGTGAAAGGTTTCTGTGAACTCTTTGAGAACTTGGAGGTAGAAATCATCAGGGTCCCCAAGGTACTCCCCTATTGTCTTCTTGTCTAGCCCAGGAGTGTAACGAAAGAAGTAAGCGTAGGCCTTGGGATCTGGAGGATCAGAAATTAGCTTAGCATGCTTCAAGTACTCAAGACCCTTCTTATTCTCTCTATTAAAATGGTTTGCAGCAATCATCAATTTCTTTTTTTGCAACTTTCTCATCCTTACATGTTCTACCCAAGCTTCCGAGTCACCATCTTCTTTGCCTTTCTCCTCCCAAAACGGTTTATACTCAGGCAATTGGATTGAGTAAGGACCTAAAGTGTTTGAATCTTCTTTGTCAATGTTATCTGCAATGTGATGCACCAAGATCAATAGTCCTTCAAAGGCTTGGATTTGTATACTGTTCAAGGGACCATTCCCTGCAAAGGAGTGCTTGCAAAGCAACCTGCCAACATCCTCGAACACGTTCTTACAACAAGGATCACAATCGTAGTTTGCATAAACTTCAACTATGAATGTTGGTTGTCTGCAAAAGTTTATTATTCCCTCAACTGCAACTTCTTGAACCTGAATTGTGCTTCCAAAAGTTGCAATCCTAAATAGCACGTATCCAAAGAAAGCCTCTAGCTGGAAACGAATGTATCTAAAATATGAAAAATCACAGATAGGTAAAATAACTAGAGAGAAATGCTTTTTCAACATATGTTATAGACACCCAATTCAACATCTAGTGAATCATGCATAAGATAACTGAAATCTAATACATAAATTCCCTATATCTTCACAAAGGTAAATTTAGCTAGTACCAGAATAGTAACTGAAATTTCTACTTATATCTATATATAATTTTTCATATGTCAAAATAGGTGTCTACAAAAAACTATGTTCAAATAGCACTAATGTTAACTAAATAAGTAAAATCAAACTCTCTTCAAGCTTTTGTTCTTTCTTTCACTTTAAAAAAAAGTATCTAACCTTCGCAGAAAGTGGTAGGCATTCAACACGGTGCTGCAAATCATGGACAAAACAAAGGAGCTCGACCATGTCCCATAGTAAATCAAATGGTGAAAAAGGTCATCTTGGATCATCCTCAAGAGCCTAGGGTGCTTCCCTATCTCATCCCCACTGAGTTCTATAGCCGAGTTGATTAAAACCAACGCGAAAATCTGAACATCTTCGTCAGCTGTATGAGGTGTAGACCCATCAGACTCAACCACAGACACCACATTCAACAAGGAGCACAAGAAATGGAATATGTCAATGGCACTACGAACACCATAACCAGATTCAAAGCCGACGCTGCCCTCATCGGCATCCTCGGTGTCAGATTCAGAATGCCCTTCACTGCCCTTCACCTCTATCTCTGGCAGCCTAGAGAACACAACTTGTATAAGTTCATGCATGGTGTACCGTGCACTCCTCTGGAGTAGATCACCCCTAGTCACAGATTGCTGAACAACCTGAAAGCAAGCATTCACAAGGGTGCACACAGCTTGATCCGTGAGCAAAGTTGAAGCGTTGTGGTTCATTATCCCTGCCAATACTTGTAGTATCTTCATCATCACTACATCCTCAGAAATTGGGTCGATTTTCTCAAGCCTGCGCAAGTATAAACGGGTTGGTCCGGTTCAGTTAAAAGGAAAAATAGATTCGAAACCATCAAATGTAATTATGCTAGTTTGATTTGGTTAATATTTTTCAGCACATTTGTACCAAATCAATCCAATCAAATATCAAATTGGTCTGGTTCAAGTGTTCTGTTGAAGTTAATTTTTTTTTTAAAAAAAATCCTATTTTAATTTTTTAAAATTATTATTCTTAAAAAAAATGATAATAGTATAAGACTTGATTATAAAATACATTAATAGATTAATTCATTGGCCAAACGCAACAAAGAAGACGAAAGGTGTCTTTATTAATATTACTAAAAGCTTAATTGAAAATCAAACTTTGAAAGTTTAGAAATAAATTACAATAAAAACAAAAGGGTTGATTTCATGTCGTTAAAACTCTACATCATGGCATCACTCAAGGAATTGACACGGATTCGAATAATCAAGTTAGAAATTCATAAATCTAGAATAATTAATTTGATTTTGGCTGTCTTAAAATGATGGGATCAGTGGAACCAGTGCCATTGGTTTGGAACCTGCATGATGTGACCCCTGCCACAATGGATTCCATGGCTTCCCTTGCGCCCGGTGTCTTGTCATCAAACACCTCAAACTTGAGAATCTTGAGGATCGAAGAGAGCGCGACGCCGGTGGCCGACGCCGGCATGTCGTCGCTCTGTATAACATCAAGGAACGGAGAGAGGTATATGGAAGGGTCGACGGTGCACCATTCCTGCTGAGGGCTGAAGATAAGCGACCTCAGCGACTTCAGCGACGCGACGATCGAGGAGTCGTAGGTGTCCTCCGGCGAGGCGATGTTGTAGAGCGGGTTGAACTCCGGGCTGCGGCGGATCACGGCGAGGACCGCGCCGACCTCGGTGTTGAGCATGCACGAGAGCCCCAATTGCTTCCTCTTCTTCGATCTGGCGATTGAGTTCCTCTTGCTGCTGCCGTGGTGGCGCTGCTCGCCGTCGCCGTCGCCGTTCACGAAATGGTGATCCGATTCGCTCACCATTGCGGTTAACCGTTTCATTGATTGACTGATTGATTGATTGATTAACTAACATGAAAATGTTTTAGGGGTGCATGGCGCACAGCAGTTGATGTAAAACGATGAGAAGAAAGTGCTCCTTCTTGGACGGAACGCGTGGTCATGTTGTGACCTGCAGTGTGAGAGTGCAAAGGAGAGGGATTTTGGGGCATGTTTGAGGTCACAAACAAATCATATGGAGTGGAGAGAAAAGGTTGCCGGATTGTTTGGCAAAGAAATGGTACATTTAATTTCTTGTGTTTTTTATTGTCTTATTACAATATTATTTATTGCTATTTTAGTGTCTTTTCCATGCCACCTATACAAAATAGCGTTATCAATTTATACTTGGTCTTCAACAAACCAATAAAGGCCACTTTGCAAGTAAAACGAAAGAAGTGCTTACGGATCTAATTGAAAAGAGAATGTTATTGGTACATAATAATAATAATAAGCTTCGCATGCCCTGAATATATTAGATGATAGTCAGCTAAGAGATATGATGTGGTAGTTCACCTTGTTCTTTAATTATATTGATGTTAGTTTAATTTTTTTATTACTTTGTGTGAACTTAATTATTATAAATACCTTGAATGTATCAAATATTAGATAATAGTGTGATCAACTTTCTTTTATCTTCCTCAATAAAGAAAAAAAGAAAAACACACTCTAAATAAAATATACATAATTAATCATTTTTCTCTCAATTACTTTTTTGTTTTTTGTAAGAATGATCAATAGCATGCATTATATGTAAAATATGATTTTTTTTCTTCCATAAAAAGATAAAAGAATTTCTACTGATTATTTTTTTTTTTCTTTCTCAAAGTATGTCATCGCTACCCTGTCTACACATGTGAATTTTCTTATGTACAACCAGGATTTTCAATATATTGACTTTATTACACTTAAGTATTGATTTGATGTTCTCTAAAAAATAATTAATACTTAAGAATGTACTTTTACATAAATAAAACTTTATCGCTTATATAATAACAAATAATTTCTTTTAAAAAAAAATATTTAAACTGACTTTTAGAGTTTTTATTGGGTACTTTTAAAAGAGGTGCAACACTTACATGAGCAGATACAAAGAAAATCCTAATTTAATGTCTATTAGGGTGGGTTTGATTGTTAATACAAGACACAAATTTAAGGACATGAGGATACAGAATTTTGTTCGGTTATTGGGACAAATACAAAAACTTGTGTCTAAAGACAAAAAAATTCATATATTTTTTATACCTCTGTTTTGATGAGACACGGAGACAAAAGACATAGACAACACTTTGATGAAACCTTTTCTTCCAATTTTACCCATGACATATTTTTTTATTAGCAATTTTACCCTTGGCATATAATAGCAACAAGTTCAACCACTCACTACCGCAATCATCACTAGACGTGAGAACTAGTCAGGTCAAGCCCATTCCTTAACAATTCAAGCATGTATTGTAATTTGTTTGCCTGAGTCTAGCCTGTGACCTGTCAGAGGCTATTCTTTTGGCCTAAGCCTAGCCTATGGCTTGATTAGAAAGCCTGTAATTTTATATAAAAAAATCATAAAACAGTGATTAAAATTGCTAGAAAAATTCTTATATGTAAAGTACTCATTCAGAAGAAAATTAAATACTCATTCAAACCATAAAGTTAAATAAGAATGCTTGCAAATGAAATACAAACAAAATAATAATCATTCAAACTTGTAAAAAAAATTAAACTACAAAAGGAGAACAAATGAAACTATATAATAATTATTCAAAAAGTGAATATGATAGTTATTGAAAAAACATAGACAAACAATTAACGCGATCGCCAGTGGTGTGCCACTTCAATAACCTCCAAAACATTGTTTCTAGCAGCGTAGACAACAAAATACACATGAGCGTCTTGTCAGAGGTGCGCGTGGTGAAGAGAGAGGGAAACAATGGCGACCTCAAAGAGACCACCCGTGTAAGGAGAGAACGAGGTGAAGAAAGAGAGGGATGATGGCAAGCTCGCAAACATGCTGTAGTGAAAGTGGTGGCGATGGGAGCAAACAACAAAGTGAACCAGGGTTTGAGGGATGAGGTTTGAGAGCGACGCTTCTTCTACTATATAAAAGTATGAGTAACAATCAAAATTACTTATTGAATTTATTAGGTTTTAAATCATTGTAAAAACCATTATTCGGAAAAGTCATTTAGGCTATTCCTACCCTCAACTTGAGAAACCATTGCTCCTAGATCCATTACATAAAGAGGCCCCCAAATTCTTGTTGATGGCACCCTCATGCTTTAAGTACTACAAGGTGGCTTGCCTTCAATGTTTCCCTTCTTGAGAATTTATTCCCTTCATCCCTTGCTTGAGGGATCCTTTGCCCACTTTCCATATTTTTTTTTTATATTCTTGCCACTTTTCTCCCTTTTTACCACCGTCGCTTGTTTGAGGGAAAGAGGTGCTTTTTCTCACTTCTACAGGGCCTACCCTATGCACTAAATCTAACAATAATGGTTTGAGCATATTTAGGGATCAAAGCAGTTCATCAAGGAAGGGCACATGGGCGACAGACTACTTATATCACAAAATCAAGTCTAAGGCTTCAATGAGGGACCTAGGGGCAATATATGTAAAGGTGGATTGTAAGGCTACCTTTTTGGTTTTCTCAAACAATGCCTAGATCATCTTTAAATTCAGTGTAACCAAAGTTTATTTCCAATAGAATCAAACCAAAATTTAACATGTATTATCTCAAATTTCACATGAACAAGCAAATTCATAGTCATGGCAATCCTTACTCCTAAGAGTTCAAAACGTGAAAAAGTTAAAGTTGCCAACAAAGGATTTGTGCTCATAAAGTAATTTTCACAAGTTTTTCACCAAAGATTCTTAATCACAAAAGAATTAGAACACAACAATATTTATCAATAGGCATTCACAAGACATGCAACAAGGATTTTTTTTAATGCTAAGTAAATAAAAAGAAGAATAGAAAAATGCATGCAATGCAAATTTTTCTCAAACCCAATTTAAAAACATGCATTGTCCCCAATGCATGAATATAACTAAGGATTAGATAAAAATGTACAATTAAAAACAAAATTTAGGAATTACCTTTAGTTAGGTTGTCTCCTAACAAACACTTTGGTTTACCGTCCCTAAGTTGGACATGCCTCTGCCACCAACGAGATGCCATTCACCCCTCATCAATATTTTCCTTTTAGATAGCGTTGAAGAGGATACTCCCTTCATCCAGTAGATTCCAGCAGATCAGATCCTTGGTAAGCTTCACTTTGCAATGGAGTAGTTTCTAATTATGATTACTTTAGTAGTTAGGTTTAGAGTACTCCATTAGAATACAGGCAGGAACCGTTCAACATTTATATTTTTATTTCAATATTTTATTTCAAGGATATTTTATGTAATAGTTTAGTTCTTTTTATTAAAGACTAATTAGCTTAATTAATGGATTTTATCATTTATTTAAAAGTGTTTTTTTTATGAAAATCATGCGACATTAGAGGATTTCGTAAGGAAACTAATCTCTTGCATGCTAGTGACATTTTTAGGGTGCCACATCCTCCTCCTAATGTTTCATAAAAATATGCATAATAAATACATGGTTTGAAAATAGACCGTGAAGAAAGTCACTCATCTAGAATGATAAACAACTGGGGACCACTGATACAGAGAACTCTTAAGCATGGACACCCTGTGTGGAGGCACTGTTTTCCCACAAGAAAACAAATACTAAAGTTGAGAGAAAATTCGCGCTAAAATACAACCTTCAAGATCTCTCGAAGTAAACTAGCAAGTTTAAACACTCTAGGAATGGTTATATTTATGGCAAGTTTAAAGCTCAATACCCCTTTTACGCTCACTAATCAATGTGGGACTCTTCCCCCAAATCGTTGTAGCGCACCACCATAGCCGAACCGTTGTAGCACTTTAGCTTTTCCCTCTTTTTTTCTTTCTTTTTTTTTTTTTTTTAAAAATAGGTTGTTACACTATTCTTTCTCCTCTTCATCATTTTCTTCATGTTCAATATGTTAGTTGTTGGGGAGGAGAACTCAAACATGGACGAGATCTAAACTAACAGACTAAGTGAGAAGCCACATAACAGGTTAGATATCATATCTTGACCCAAAACCTTAGGGAAAAGGGTCTATGGATGCTCCTCCCTTATAAACCATTCACTTATTTAATTACTAACCAATGTGAGACTTTTTTACACTCATATTTGAATCCCAACAATATCTCCATCAAGTGTGAGACCCAACATCTATGGACTCCCCCTTCAGCTGGCTTATATGAGTATTTAGAGGCATTAACAAGAGTCATAATTTCCTTTCACTTGTACCGCTATCACTCCACGGAACACACCACCTAACCACCATTCTTAGGAAGACTTTTGACAAAAGGGACCACACACCCGGATCCAACAATCACATTGCTCCAATACTTGATCAAGTTAGGGTTTATACCATCGATATTAATACCACCGATAACGATTTTAATGAACCATATATGATTAATAAAGCACTAATAAAATAAAAGCAATGAATCACGTACCATCCGGGATAAGTCTACTAGGAAATGTCTAGTGGAAAAGGTCTTCCCCTCCATGATCCAAAATGGCGCCTCTCTAGTAGGTAGAGAATGTTTTTAGTTGTCATGGATTGGAAGGGGGCCTAGGCTGGTACTTATAACAAACAAAACCCCCCCCATAAGTCCTCCCATCACAAGCCACCAAAGGTCTGACCTACACTAAGCCACCTAACATATCAATGTAATAAGGTGAGATAAGCCCAAAAGGTAAATAGATCACACATTTCTATCCAGACCGTTAAATGAATTGCTCATGAACCTGTTCTCATAAAACTAGTAAAACATCAATTAGTGGCAACCTACAATATAAATTCTCACATTAATTAGTTCATTTGAGCTTTCATTAACTTTTTGATTTGTTTGGTCATGTGTTTGTTATGGCTTTGAAGTCCTTTTACCATCCCTCATAACTCTACCACTTCATTAGAGTGTGGTGGAGACACTCCATTCATGTTACTCATTCAGATACCTTGGGTTTCTAGTAAATAGTATTGTGGGGGCATGCAAGGTTTACTCAGCCTTGTGGTTAACACCAACTGTTTGCAACTGAGGTAAGGTTGACTCATCTCAATGTAGTTGTGAGGGTTGGATGTACTTACAAAGGCACTTGAAAGTTTAAGTTAGTGTATGTGTACCAAGTAGTGTGTAGGAAAAAGGTGAAATGTATCATACCTTTGGGGGGTGGAGACCCTTTTATATCTAGGGTTGCTTTTGTTTAGACATTTCCTTGTTCGCAAGAGATATAATGGATTTAACATGAAATCGTTGCTTGGTAACTGCCCAAGATCAACCATTATTGATGAGCATGATTCTTCAAGTGGTTTGTTTAATTAGTGGATTCAGTTTACCTGAGATTCAAATAAATTATGATCACAATTATAATGAAAAGTAGAAGGGAAAAAAGTAAGGCCTCTGATTCAGTAAATGGATCCTCTAAATTGGATTTATTGTCATGTGAGGTCAAGTGTGATCTCTCACCATTAATTGAGGAAATGAGACTCATACATGACATAAGCAACCACAAAAATAATTGTGAAAAATCGCACTTTACCTCACATGACAAGAAATTTATTTGAGAGGATTCACTCCCTCCGATCCAAGCTTTGCACCTGTCATACCGTTATCCAAGCTCTAGCCACCCTAGCTTAGCCGTAGTGTGATAACCAAGCTTTGGGTATGAGAACTCACCAGATCAAGATCCTCTCTTTGTCTAAATGTAAAGAAGAGATTTATGTTTTCATCCCCACCATTTATTAGAAGGTGATGAACCATATTAACATGAAGTGATAATGTATGGCAAAGATGAGAACATAACCCTTTCATTTTTATAGGATCTTGATTCAAACTCGCTCGGTCCATAAAATAATTAAATATTTTATATATCTTATATTGTAAAATATTTTAACATTAATTACAATTTATATATTTTAGCAATCTGCTCTAACTCTTTTAACTTTAAGAGTTAGATCCTAAACAGATTAATTAAAACGGCAATCAGTCACAAGAATCGCGTGCTCCTTCCAACTCCAAGCATTTCTTTGTCCAACCAACAAATTCGTTGACTTGCAGACCACATTTCCTGCCAAACGTATCAATTTCTCTTTCTTTCTATTTCTTTTCCTTTTCCTTTTTTTTTTCCGTCCGTTCTTCATCTATTTCCACTTGCCAAAACAAATTACTATTCCATCAGACCATTCTTATATGACATTTTTTACCCAAAATTTTGTTTAAAATTAATTATCATTTAATTAAATTAAAAAATATTAGTTATTATATTTTAAATTATGTCTCTATTTATTATGAATTTTCTATTATTATATTAATTGTATTACAATTTTTTATAAGGATAATTTAGTCTAAACACTTGATATTTTCTTTACGTATATGCAAATTAATCATTTTTTTAATTTTTATGTATTTGTCAAAAATGACATATAAAAATGGATAGAAGAAGTAATACTATAACTTATTTGATTCTTTTATTTGCATTAATTAATTAAATAGTGACAATAGTATAATTACTTAAAAGTGGATTATTGTTTGACCAAGGGGAAAAAGCTTCCCCACGACTTCCCATAATAATTAGTAAATTATTAAGATACATTGCCAAACTAAAACAAAAGATTTGAATAAAAAAAAAAACTAAAACAAAAGATAAGATAAAAATCAAATTTGGATTGAGACAAAAAGGGTTTAGAGTGCGACTTTTGACTAATCCAGACAAAGGGTCTCTGTCTCGGATCCTAATTCAATCACCAGCGTCCATTTCTCCAGTCATGGTTGGTTTTATGTCTGGATGTGGATCATGTGGCAGCTTAGTTGATTAAAGTATATGATATGTTTTTCATTTGATTCCAATATTAATTTCAAACGTTTTATGTGATTTTTTTTAATTTAATATTATTATATAATCATGTGTTATTATAGTATTAATTAAAATTTGCAATTTTTGCAAATTAATTTTAATATATTCTTTGGCAATGTGTAATGTATACTTGTAGGGTGATTTTATTTTATTTCTTTTTATATTGAAAAATCAATGCAATAATACTAATATGTGGGTGATTTTGCACATTTACATTTGTATGGACTAATGCGGGTTGCTGAAATTCGAATTTGCATTTTGCTGCTGTGAGTTGTACAGCTCCTGCAAAAAGTAAGTGAGATACACTTATTGGTGTGACTTATGCGGCAGACCTAAAAAAGCATTTTCGGGTTTTAGAGACCCGAATTTGCTTTATTTTTTTTTCCCTTTACGAGGCCTAAGAAAGAGGGGAGAGAAGAACAGTGTCTTTATTGAGAGAAAAAAAAATTGAGTGATGTAAAGAGAAAAAATTTAAAAGTTATTGCAATGAGTTGACATAATTGTATGGGATGTAATAATGGATCCACAAGTGCATATTGTCTAACAAATTATGTCGAGAGATAATGTATCTTGTTAATTTCTTTTTACAACGTTATGTTTTTTTTTATTTTATTAAAATTGTGTTTGATTTGTTGTGTATGAAAAATAAAGTATGCTCTACATTTATCCATTTATGAAAATCATGTGTATTAAAAATATATTTTGATAACACTGACTATTTATGTAGCAAACTTTTTCTAATTATTGTCTCCCTTAGCCTCCTTAGCAGTACATGATCTTAGAAGTCAATTAATTTCATTTTATAACAATCTGAACAATAGTCAAATGTGTCATACTATTAATTAAATCATACTTTGTTAGCTATTATTGGGAGTTGTGCTACATGTACACTCTAAATATTGTCACCGTACTATCACATACATAGGATCCACTTTCCACTTTCACATCGCGTGCACCAACTCTACCTCCATGGTACACAAACATTTTTAACTGTTGTACACAAACTTTTTAAACTGTTGTGCACAAATATTTTTAATTATTGTGCACAAAATTTTTAAACTGTTTAAAATATTTGTGCACAATAATTAAAAATGTTTGTGCACAACAGTTTAAAATGTTTGTGCACCATTATAAAAAGTTTGTGCATATTAGTTAAAAATGTCTGTGCATGTATCTGCGAATGTTTGCGCAAGATAGTTGAAAACATTTGTGCTCGATAGTTAAAAGTATTTGTACATGTCATTTAAAAATGAATTAATAAATGATAGTTTAAAATGTTTGTGCAGGATAGTTTAAAATGTTAGTGCACAGTAGTTGTGTAAGTGCAAATGGGCCAACTGTATAAAATCATTGGTTGATAGTATAGTGGCAGATTGTAAAGTGTACACCAATCATTTTTCTTATTGGACATATAATATATAATAATTAATAATGACTTGTCCTTTTATTGTTTGAGAAATAAAGTATGCCCTACACCTGTCCCTTTATGAAGATCCTGCAACAACCCACATTTTGGCCACTCCAACATTTTCTTCAGAATAGTGTCTATCCATTTTAAATTTATTATTAATCCCATGTTAGATGAACCATACAGCCCCCAAGGAGTTATTTCATCTTTACTTTCATAATAGTGCGAGGGGCAGGGGGAACTTGAATGTTTAGGTTACTGCCTAGCATTAGTTTGTCTGTTCGGCATTCCGTCGGTCAACCACCTTTCCCACGGACTAAACCCTTGAGCTAGAGATCCACAGAGGAGGTCTCGAGACTTGCCCTATACCTCAAGGAAGTATAGAGATTTTTCGTTGTCATTGTTTTCATATCCAAAAACATTTGTCGACTTGTGAATCGGAGTCCAGCTTAAGAAATTAGGATATTTCCTAAACATTTTCAAAACCTATTTTCTCTCTGTTTGATGCCTTCTAAGCCCAGGATCGAGGGTAAGACAAACTCTTACCATGTTTATATGTATATATATATATATATATATATATATATGTATAATTTATTCTTTTAATTCCATAATAACCTTGTACAAGCAAAACGGTTTCGTTTTAGTTCTCAACGCAACTTAAATTACGCATTTGACCAACGCGTGACTTGTCATGACAAATGACGCAATGCATGGGTGTCACATGTCTCTACCACCTGTCCTCCTTGAGACAAGTGTCTCAAAACTGTAACACCCTAGCGAGCTGCTTATGCGTACGTCGTAAACAATGCTCACTAGGCTATTATCTGTTCTGGTTAGGGTTACTTTTAGCCCCTACTTTTATCTTTGAAAATATTTCTTACTTAGCAAATATGGATCGTTTTGAAACTTTTTCTTTCTATACATATGATATAAAATATGAGCCACACGTCAGATAGAATTTATAATGCAAACGATAAAGTTCAATACTATAATTACTCAAACATAACAACATTAAACAATAATCAGACAAGTGGTCCATAACATATATTCACAATCATTTACATAGGTAGTATCATAGTTAATACATACACGTACTTTCTCACAGTCGTGCAAAACATGGATCATACTACCTAAGGGCTAATCATAACATCTTTAGTCTAGTCCTTGCTATCTATTTCTCGGTTCATCTTCTTCGAGACTGCTTCTCCATGTATCGCTCCTTCACGGTTCCTGACTCTGTTCTGCGTCAGACCCTGGAGTCATAAACGAGTGGGGTGAGAATGTTGCGTTCTCAGTGGCAAACCTTATTATTCTCATTTATGATCTAGACCGCTCAAGGATCTCTATATGTCATAGTTATACTACATCCCTACTAGATTATTAATATCCTTGCAAGTCCTGAGCAACTACCTATATTACTAGGTGATTGAGGGAATCTAGTCTTTCCATTATCTAGAGGTCGTTTGGTGAAACCATTGTTTCTTGATGTTGCCTTTTCGTATACATATCATATACATATATCACACATAACATGCATGAGGGATCTCACGTGCCATGATGTCGTATCCAGGTCTTAACATGCATGATGTCATATCCTTTAATTTAAGCGTCTTCATGTGTCATGATGTCGTATTCATGTCTTAACGTATCATGATATGGTATCCATGTCTTAATATGCATGATGTCGTATCCTTGTAATGCACGTGTCTTGTCATGTCATGATTTCGTATCCTTTTAATGCACTAGTCTTGTCATGTCATGATGTCTTATCCTTTTCATGCACGTGTTTTGTCATGTCATGATGTCATATTTGTGTCATAACAGGCATGATAAGGCATATGTAACATACACAAATCATCACCACACACGTAGTCATACAATACATAACATATAAAACATAATCATGATCATCGCTTGAAACTACGGTGTATCCGTGCTTTTCTCAATATGTCCGTTTTCTGTCAGAAATTAGGGATCAGAAACCGGAGAGGTTCGAGACCTTACCCCAAGGTTTTTGATAGCCCTAAGATCATTTTTCATACTTAGAAATTCATATTTCAACCCCAAATTCACGAAATCATTGTTTTACCCATGTTTTCCAAAATTGTTGTTTTGCCCCCGTAAAGCCCTGTTTTCTTTGGGATTTTAGTTCTCAAAAACCCGACGGACTCAAGACTTGCCCTTAAGGTTTTTGATAGTTCTAAATCCATATTTTCTCAACATCAACCCAGTTTTTAGTCCCAAAACTCAAATTTCCAGTTTTGCCCTTGTTGCTCGAAAACATTGTTTTCTGTCTATTTGCTGAGAAATTCATCCGAAACACTGCTGACATTGTACTTTGTTGGCCACATGCTATCAGTTAATAGAAACTTACTACTAACAAAAACTAAAATCATGTAGTTGATGATATGTTTGGGGTAAAAAAAAAAAGGAAACAAACCAAATTTTGAGAATTTATTGGAGACCTGAAACATATTTAGGTAGTATTTGGTAAACATCCCAAAACAGAAAATACGGAGACGCAGGGACAGTAGAGACGCGTCTCTTGCGTCCTAGACATTTCTTTTGCATTTTTCTTTTTTAAATGTACAAAAATTAGTTAAAAAATTATCTTAAGACAAAGGTTGTTTTATGTTTTATGTTTTCATCTAATTCTCCAAACATGTTTTTGTCTCCATTGTCTCCATATTTTTTGTACAGAAACACTTACCAAACACTGCCTTAACTCCTTTAAGTAGGAATAAAGTCATTACTTATTACAATAAATAAATCACTAACCATCAATTATAACCCAATTAAAATTTAAATTTTTAAGGGGATTGCTCCGGTACCTTGGTCATAATATGGGGTACCAATACCCTGACCTCAATTGTTACCTGTTAGGTGCATTGCAAGTTATTTTTATTTTAATTTTTTTTAAAATAATTTTTTTAAATTTATTAGCCAACCATTTGATGACACATGGGTAAGGTATCAATACCTATCAAATTGGATGGGTACTAAAGGAGAAACCAATTTTTAATAATAAAATATTTATTTTATAGATATTTTTCTAACCACCATTGTTATTATTACGCATAATAAATTTAAACTTTTCCTTCTAAACTAAACAAAATGTTATTACTTTCTTTTTTTGGTTTCCTAGGAGGTGTTCGCCGCCAATAGTGACTAATCCTCCTTTGAGGCTTCGAGATCACCGAAGTGGGTATGCCTCTCCCAACAAAGCCTTTTCCATACACACCGTCAGGAATCGAACCCCTGACCAAACGCTTAAGGAACCCAGTCATTTGACAAAATGTTATTACTTTCTTTTACTTTTAGTATATGTAGTATTTAATTAACACCAAATGCTTATTCATATATTTATTTTTGATTTATTCAAAAGATAAACTATTACATAGAAAATTGGTTAAATTATAAATTGTGAATATAATTTTGTAACATACTAATCTTGTAGCTTTTTTGAAATAAATAAAAATTCTAAACCTCAATTCAATTTTTATAAACAAAGTAAAAGTGTTTAGTGAAGATAGTAATATTTAAAAAAAGAGAACAATTAATAAAATAAAATATAATAAAACATGAATAGTTGTTTTTAGAAGTGTCAAACATAGGAGCATTTTAGGCGGTGGACTCATGGTAGGGAATGTACTTTTTGAAGGGTAAAAAATGGACATGACTGTTTGTATTTGAAAAATGAATGTCCATGATGCAAAGTGTACATGAATAATTTTTTATGCAACTTGCAAATATGGATTGAGCAGATTTACTATTACATAAGGCATAACATTTTTTTATGGATCTTTATTATTAGTAATGGAATGGTAAGACATAACATTTTTTAATCTTTATTGTTAGTAATGAAATAGTTCAGATATATATTATTAGTAATGATATTTTTTTTAAATTTTATAAAAGAGTTGTTATTTTTTTAAAATCATAGTGCATAAAATTAAAAACAAATTAATTAATACAAATGAGATGTTTAAAACAAAATTATGAAATGTTAAAATAGATGTTTAAAAATTGCATTTAAATTAAAAATTAAATATATGTAGACACATTTCAATCGCATGCGTAGGACCTACCAAAACATTGGCTACTATATTTGAGACTTTTTGAAACAACTATTCAAAGAAAATAAATGATCTTGGTTGTGTAGCAATTGAAATGGATGGTCTAGATAAAAGAAGTTCATATGAATAGTAGTTTTACAATCTTGTAAATGTAGATTGGGTTGATGTTAATACACCCCTTCTCTCTCTAACATCTCTCTAGCAGGACAGTTAACCTTATTTATGATGAAATAACTTGCTTTAATATTCTATATTTAGAATAAAAAGACGGTTTTGTTAATGTAATTAAGAGGAGGAAAATTTTCATTACTAATTTATAATTTTTAACATTTTAGAGGATTAAATTTTTTTAAAAAAACTTTTGAATTCATAATAAGTGTGTTAAGGCATTTGTCAATTAAGGTTCTAGGTTCAAATTTCATTTTAACCATTATAATTTTTGAAATACAGAAAAAAGGCAGTTGTCAGTGGGTTAGGTTGATTAGTTCAACAAAGCCGAGACACATCCTAATAGGAAAAAAACTACATCAATAAAAAAAAATAATGACACAAGCTCCTCTTCATAATATTTTTCAACGTAACATGGGTTAGTGTATAAAAAGTCAAGAGCTAGTAGTTCAAGTGATGTCTCCATTGGTCTTAATTAAGCTAAAAAGTCGTTTGTTCGATTCCTCCAAAAGGGAAAAATGGATAAAAAAAAGTTTCATATTGATTAAAATTGAAAAAGAAGAGCTAGGTTTGTTCTTAGACCTCTTGATTGAGCAATTACGGTTAAGTGACATTCAGATTTTTCTAAAAAGAATAATATTTTGTTAATAAGTGCCTTTAAAACACTTGTTAAGAAAACAAAAATTAGTAATTTGTATTGAAAAAAGTAAATCTTGTATGTCTTCGATGATATTAAATGTCTTGTGAGCTTAAAACTTACTATTTTGGTTTCCTTAACCAACGTCCTTAATGTATGCATTGGTTAGCAAAATCCAAAAGAATAATATGATATCCAAATTTTTAATATTTAAATTGTTATTAGCTAACAAATGCTCTAAGGTCACTTGTTAAGGGACCAAAAATAGAATGATTTAAAGTTTTTAATGCATTAAACTCTTAAAAAGTTTACTTTTTCAATAAAAATTGGATTTTGTTAATAAGTGTCCTAAGGACACTTGTTAAAGAAATTAAAAGAGACTTTTTATTTAAAAATACAAGTTTTTTAAGTACCCAATATTATTAATGTATTAGAAAAGTTTTTAACAAAAATAGTTTTTTTTTAGTTCCTTAACAAGTATGTGCCATTAACAAAATCCATAAAAATTTACCACTTTTTGATACCTTAACAAATGCCACTTGTTAACAAGCCCATTTAAATTTACCAATTCAAACTTATTTGTCTAATTTTCAACGATCAATAAATTAAGCAATAAATGCTTATGATAATGATAGACTAAGAAGTAATTGTTTAACTCGTAGAAAAATTTAATTGCTTCACATCCATTCAAGTCAGATCATTACAAATTTTACGGTACTCAAAGCAATGTTATGGATATCCTACCAAGACTTACAGAGTAATAAAAATTTGGCACTTCAATTAATAATAGTTAATATAAAATTTAGAAAAATTGATTATTTATAACCTATACATATAATAAAGAATAAAGAGGATTCTCCCAAAAAAAATTGCCATTTAGTGCCCAATAATTTTTTATTTTTATGTTTTAAAATGCATTTTTTTCTCTTTTAATTTTTTTAACAAAATATAACAACCGTTTTTCATCTCTTATTGTAACTATCATTTCCATCTTTTTACAATGTCTTCTACTATATTTATTTGTCCATTGCACTCCAACTTTATTTTTTTCCTCTTTAAACATTCATATTTCATTATGCTTTTTGTATTCATCCATTCATAAAAAATTCAAATTGGCAGACACTTGCCTGCAACCTGCTAGTTGTAACTAAATCATTTTACTAAAATTTAATTACAAATTTTTTTGTCAATTAACCTTAACTAAACTACACTTTTAACCCATGCCTATTCTCCTTATTTATCTCTCTCACATCACAACAATTACTACAAAGAGATTGTCTCTCTTTACCCTATTTTCCCTTGCAGCAACTGCCACAATTACAAACCACGGCCACCTTAAACTGTAATGAAGCTTCTATGAAGATTAAAACTTATTAAAACCAAACCAAGCTAGACCAGTTAGACTTAACTTTTAATGGTTTGGATTATTAATATTTTTTACCTCAACCTAGAACCAAACTAACCCATGAACACCCTCATTCATTTGATACAGTCTCTTTAATTTAATTAATTTACTTTTTCTTGTTTGAAAGCTAACCAATTATGCTACTGTTTATCTGTCGTATCGAATTGTATAACCTTACTTTATCATAGATTTTAAAAAAATTGTGATGGGATACTTATGCCCAATTTGTTAGCGTCTCGTCTTTTCACATGAATTATAAAGCTTGTGGCTAATATGATTTCATTCATAAAGTTTGTGGCTAATATGATTTCTTATCCCTTGAACTATATGGAGGAATGGGTCTTGGAATTAAAGGGGTTGATAGGGTGAAGAGAGGTCGATCGTGTGTGTGGAGGGAAGAGAGATGTGCATTATGTGTAATTTAGTTAAAGTTAAGAAATAAAAATTTTACAATTAAATTTAAATAAAACGACTCGCTTACAATTATAAATAATCAATTTTTTAAATTTTATATTAAACATAATTAAATGATATATTAAATTATTATTGGTTCATGTAAGTTTGGATACAATATTCATAAAATTGTTTAGAGTACGGTAGAATTTTCAAAATTTACACTTATAATAAAATATTTTTGGTGGTAATTTTAAAAAAATAATTTCTTTTTAATTTAAACTCATTAACAAGTATTTTTATATGATAATTATCATTTTTTATTATATTTTGATGGTTTTATGTAGCTTAGAGAAGGAGGAGTTGAATCTAAGCTAACACTTTTTCGAAAATCAAACTTTCTTTTTAGTAGAAAAGTTATCTCCTTAAAATTTAGAAGATATCTCCTTGTATTCCAGGAAATAAGTTCTCTGAAAAAAAAAATTCAAAACGAAAGTAGACTTTCTTTTAAAGGATAGGAAACGTAAATAGTGAATGGAAGAAAAGAATATACACAAAATTTATATTGGTTCAATTCCTAAGAGTTAGGAATTTACGTCCAGTTCTTCAAACACTCAAACCACTTTTCTTTCACAAAACCTTCAAGTACAAACACCAGTGACACTTTCCAAAAGCCTCACAAAATAAACTTCCAAATACAAAGAAACTTTAAATAAAATCTCTCTCAAGCTCTTTGTTGCTCCCCAAAACAAACTCTCAAATAACCAAGTTTTTCTCACCAAACAACAAAATACGAAAACACAAATCAGAGAATTGAAAAACCAATTCAGAATAGAAGATGTTTAGAGGAGGAGTACGTGAGGATGTATATCAATGATGGGCTATTTCTCTTGCTTTTCTTCTCTGATGAATGATGAATGACGTTTCATTTATACTTGACTTTGATCTGATTCTTCAAGCTTGATGATTAATGTTATGTCCTTCATTCATGTCATCTTTCCCTTTTCTTCTATGATTCTAGCTTGATATAGCTTTGATTAATTTCCATGAAACCAGCTCTTTCTCTCTTGTTTCCAAGGTTTCTATTGATATTATTTAATGGATGTTTTTCCTCACTTTTTCCATCTTTCTTCCTTTTCTTCCATTAATTTTTTTTACCGTTGCACTATCACTCTTCCTTTTCTTGCTTTCCTTTAATTTCTTTCTTTTCAAGTTGTTTACGGATTTTTCCTTTCTTGGCAACTCTTGTGTAGTTTCCATATCTGCAGGATCATTGCTTCCATGTCTTCTTCCTCTTTCTTTTTCTTTCTTTCCTTTTCCAAAGATTTTGACCGTTTGCAGAATGAAATCAGTATTTTCTCTTTTCTTTTCTTTTTTCCTTTCTCAATGATTGCTCACTTTTTCTTTTCTTGTTTTCTTCCATAACTGCAGCATGAAATCAACTTCTTCTCATTGAAAGATCTGTTGCTTCCTCAAATCTCTTTTTCTTTCTTTTCTTCTTTTATTTTATTTCTATTCCGAGCTGTTCTAGACAGCTTCCTAATTTCCCTTAACAACTTTATTTGTGTAGTTTCCTTCTTCACTTTTAGAGAGTCCATAGTTGTAGATCCATTACTTCCATACTTTCTTTCTTTTTCTTCTCTTCCGTCCTTTTCCAAAGGATTCTGACCGTTGTAGCATTCTTTATTTCCCTTTTGACCGTGGGAAATGGTGATTTTATTTTCTCGAGCTTCCTTTTTTGACTTGTCCTATCACTTCTTGTCAATCTTTTCATCATTTGATTTTTATCTTCTCTTTCCTTACTTTTGCTGATGGTTTCACGTCACTTTTTTTTTAATTTGCCTTCCTAATTTTTTTGGTCTTATCCTAACTTTCCTTTCTTCATACAACTTTGAACTTTCCTTTCTTTTCTTCTTTTGTTTAAAACTTTTGGATCTTTCCTTCTTGGGCTCAAATCTCTTGGGCTAAATACAAAATGATTTCAGTTTGTTTCCATGTATACATTTGGGCTGTTGCTGCATATGAAACGTGGATGAGCTTGATCTTAGTCTTTTTATCTTTATTGAAAACACTTAACACATACATTAGTAAAGTTCACACAATGTTTGTCATCATTTATAATATTTATAAATTTTAAATTAACATATTTATATTGTCAATTTTAGCAAACGCTCTCGAATATTTGAAGTTTAGAACTACGGCCACGTGGCATGCAAGACTTACACCACAACTGCAAATCGTGTTCTGACAAAATTAGTTGGCTAAGTCATGCAATTCCATTTAACAAATCACAGAAAAGAGACTAACTAAAGTAAAAGTACGAATAATTTTCAGCAAGGTCTTAACAAAGGGAAATAAGAACTAGTCAAATTGTTTTAAATTTAACACGTTAAACGAGGGACAACTAAAAAAATGGTAAACTGGTCTGCTATATTGACAAGGGAGCAGTAGTCAAAATAATTTTCAATCCACCTTTTCACGTGTTTAGAAATTCAATGTCAAATAATCACCTCGACAAATCTCTAGAACACATTTTTATTATATTCATTTTGCATTATAAAATATGACATTACTTAGAAACTCTTTATTAATTACAATATAACAAGGAATATATTGATCCAAGCGATATGGACATTAGATAAAAATCTCAGACTCAAGTTGAATTTAGTTAATTTTTTTTTATACTTCACAAATTACATACAATGAGATTTGAATATAGACTTTACATACTACTCAAACTCCTCATCACTAAATCAATTCTACTGATTTAAAAAAAAAAACAATTATAATCACCCTGTGTGTGATGCAAATGGCATATATGAGTTTTTTTCAACAAACGTGCTGCGCGATTCCGTCAAAATAAACCGATCTTGACTCTTTTAATGTCCAAGATTTTTCTTTCAAAATAATAGAATCTTATACGTAGTAGTTGATGAGGATAATTTTAGAGAAATTATTTTTTTCAATTTCAAGTCAGATGTAGTAACAAGTTAATGTCTTTGTTTCAAGATTTAAAATTACATTCTTAAAATTAACAATTTTGAAAAAAAAAAACTTTATTTATTTAACATTAAAAATTTATTAAAATCTTTTTAAAATTTCCAAGAATAAATTAAAAATTTGTTTGGTTTCTTTTAATGTTTAATAATAATAAGAGTATTTTGTCTTGGAACCTCTAGGTGCTTTGAATAAGAGAAGCCAACTATATATGTGAGATCTTGTTTAGAGTTATCATCCTTGCTCTGTTTTAGTTATGAACTATTTGCCATTTTGCCCGTTTGGAGAGATTTTGGAGGAATTTGGGTTACCAGGCAATGGTAGTGGCAGAGACTGTTGGCCAGAGTGGTGTGATATTTGGTTCCTTGTTCATGTGAGTGGGCTAGTGTTTTAAATAGATTGTGACTGTGAAGGCTCACAATGTTGGGGTTATGTGGGTGCTCAGTGTCGTTTATGCTAGCCATGTTTTGTTAGAATTTTATAAATACCTGGATCCACGGTTGTTCATCCTAACCTGATATGAAACCTCTACAGTAATCAAGAACGAACAAGGGGATGGTTTTGTGGTCTTCCTCAACCAAATCTCCTTAGTTCCTCAATGGGACCTTTCGTTTCTCTTCCAAATTGGGAGAAATGAAACCCTTATTTTTTCTGATTTGGTGTCTTGGGGACCATAAGTGAAACTTTTTTTTTCTGATTTGGTGTCTTGGGGACCATAACCATTCCTAACGTATTTAAAAATCATCAAGGTTCCCATTATCCCTTAATGGGCTAACACTAGTATCTACCCATTAAGCCCACATTTATTTTCTTTAAGTCTAACATGCTTAGAAAAATAGATCATTAATACTAAGCCATTTTATGATAAATAAATAATATAATTGTTATTAAATATGAGCCCACATAAATATTGGAAATACAAATTTCCAACATGTTTCGTATTTGTGTGACCACCTTCGAGGTCATATTCACTCTCTTAGACATTCAATTGATTGTCAATTGGCCCTCATATAGGACATCAACGAAATTATCCACCAGCCTAAGATGTGAAATGATGTATCTCCTGTCAATGAAGCAAAGTTGTTTTCAAATGTTCTAAGTGACTGTGACATTATGGATATTGGAGTTATCGAAAATAAATTCATGTGGGTTCACAAAGTTCACGGGCACAAGCGCCTAGACAAAGTTCTTGTGCCTTGTGATTGGAGGCTAGCTTTTTCGTAGGTATATGTTGAGGTTCTTTGCAGCTTACATTGTGATCATTCCTCTCATTTTCTTTGGTGTGGTGGTCAAGATGGTGGCCATTAGGGTTTATGCCCTTTCAATTTTAGGCAGCTTGGATGTCTCATCCAAATTATGATGGGGTTTTCAGAGATGCATGGGTCATGAGTAATCATGTTATTATTGAGGGGTTGAGGGAGATAAAAGAGAAATCTATTATTTTTAATAATCAAATTTCGATTATCTTTTTTTGCAGGAAAAGGAATTGGAAGCATGTATTAGAGGGGTTCAACATAGTATGAAATGCTGGGATTCTTATCATCAGATGTTATTTCGCAAGGAACTTTATAGGGAACTTTTTAGAGTCCCTTTTTAGGAAGAGTTATCATAGTTCTAGAAATTAAGAAAGAGTTGGGTCCAGTTTGGAAACAGAAATAATGAATTCTTTCATGCTCAAATTGTGGTACAATGCAAATGGAACAAGATTCATGGGCTCATTATTGATGATGAGAGATGGTCTACTAAGGATGCTGAACTCCAATTTGTTGTTATTTTCTTCTACAAAAATCTCTTTGCCACTAATAAGGATGTTGACTTGGATGCTTTTCGACTTAAGAGTTTGTCGAGCCTCTACTTGAAAGGTATTGAAATGGTACTCTCCCCCAGTTATGGTAGAGGAAGTGCATTCTACTATCATGGGAATGGGTTCTTATAAAGCCCTAAGTTCTTATGGGCTTCATCCTATTTTCTTTAAGAAGTACTAGAACCTAGTGGGTCAAGATCTGTGGAGGATAGTGGATATGGAGTTTTGAATGGGATTGATGCCTATTGAGATTACTGAGACACCTATTGTGATTATTCCTATAGAGGAGCAACTGTTTCATTTGAAGAGTGTTCGACCAATAGGCCTATGCAATGTGATTTATAAGGTACCAAAGTTCTCATGAACTAACTTCAGCCTTTCTTAGATGATTTGGTTAGTCTCCTACAAGAGAGTTTCATTCTTGGTAAAGGGACAACAAAAAATGTGATTGTTTCTCGATAAGCTTTACATTACATGCATATGCAAAAAATTAAGAAAGAAGTCGTAGCTTTTAAAGTGGATCTTAAGAAGGCTTATGATAGGTGGATTGGAAATTCTTGTAAGATACTTTGGTAGATTTTGGCTTACCTAACTAGTCATGACTTGTTTCTCCATGTACCTTAGGAAGGGTGGGTAAGACCTTAGGAAGGGCCGTAGGACCTTAGGAAGGGTTATGGCAAAGAGGAGACCTTGGTAACCCTTAGCAGGGGACCGTTGCAATGGTCATTCACCACTACAGCAGTACGAAGGATGTTAGCTCATATTGTTTAGTTTTCTTTGGGGAGAGGTTTTGCTTCCCTATAAATAAAGACACCCTAGTAGAGCTTCAATTGCTAATTCCTTCAAAGATTATAAAGTTCTACTCAATGTTGGGACCTTTTCTCAAGTACTAAGTGTTCAGTTGTAGGGAAATAGTGCCTCCACATAGGGTAGGTCCTTTAGGATGTTAGGGTGGCTTAGGATAGTAGGCATGGAGCCACTACTATTGTAGTGGCAACGCTGTGGCGGTCCACAAGCATTGTGGCCATGTTAGTTAGCTATAATGATTTTGTTTGCTACAGCGACACCCTATAGTGGTATTTTTCCTTTCAAACTAATAGTTTCTTATAGTGTGGTGGTTTTATCGATCCAAGTGCTAACACGACGCCTCTCAGAGCTTCAAGTGCAGTGTTCCTCAGTCTTTATCCTTTTTAAGTGAGTGGAGGTCTCAGTATGTCGACAGTTGTGCCATTTCACGGTACCGTAAATAGAGTTAGTTTTGCTTTATTTACTTCAGTTATTTATATGCTTAGTATCTGCATTCGTAGGCCTAGGTAGAGACTTATATGCTCGGGTGTAACAGGTTAAGATTATGCTAGGTTCTCCATAATTGGTAGTAACATAGGTTATACAGATATAATGATTAGTTCAATATGCAAGTGTTGTGGTTAGATCACCAAGATAATTAACATCATAATCAATATACCATATAAATCCTAGGATAACAGACTTAGAGTTTCATATTAGTTAGATCAATGGTATATAATCCTTGCCCCGACACGAGTTCAACATACTAGATAAGTCCAATCACCAAATTTAGTGTATCCACAGACCTAGTTATCCAGCATAGTTCCTATAGTTAAGAGATAGTTTAGAACTAGTAATCGGTGTAGATACGTCAACCTAGTTGTTAGTTCTATGATAGTTAGTCAGTAAAGTAGTAGCACCTTAGTTCCAAGTCCATGGAAGTTAGCTTAGTATATACCTAATAGACCATTAGTAGTTATCCAATATCTCGCACGATAAAGAGACATAATCAATCATAACAGGATAGTTAGTTAGCACATTAGTACCAACCAATAGCTCTAATAGTTAGTCAGTATAGAAGTAGCAACTAGCCAAGCATAGATGCAATAGACCAATGAAAGTCATATGATAGGTAACCAATGAAGTCATGTCAGTAGTAGATTGGTGGCAGTTAGCCACTATGTCATCCCAATATGGCCAGTGGTCATAGGACAGTTGTAAACCATGTAGTTAGACAGTGTATTCATAGTAAAGTACCCAACCAGTGTAGACATAGTCATATCATTAGTAGAAATCAAACCAGTAAGTTAGTGTACTTAGTAAGGATAGATTAGCCAGTCAATAGTGATAAGGTAGAGTCATCATAGGATGTTAGAACTATCAACAAGTGTAGTTGTCCTAGAGTAGCCAATTATTGCAGGTCCGAAACTAGTGATAGATAGAGGTAGAAGTTAGAGTAGCCAGTCAACATATAGATAGTAGAACCAGTGTAGGGTGTTAGACTAGATATCTAGTGTTGCCAGCCAAGGTAGTCAACTCAATCAGTCGGTATAGTCAATTAGAGTAACAAGCATTTATCTGTTACTAGTCACTTGGTTAGTGTTAGGTGGAGCAAGTGACAACCTTAACCTTATTAGTTTATTCAGTTATAATAATTCAGAAAGGTAAAATAACTTAGTAA
Source organism: Nissolia schottii (assembly GCA_003254905.1). NCBI lineage: Eukaryota > Viridiplantae > Streptophyta > Magnoliopsida > Fabales > Fabaceae > Nissolia > Nissolia schottii. The sequence continues at coordinate 180,603 of QANU01008436.1, forward strand.
AAGAACTAGACATAGTAATCAACATAGTCAATAGCCACTTAGCATAACACCTAGATGTTAGGATGATGAATGAAGTAACCAAAGTAACCAAAATAACTTAAGTAGCATAGACAATGCAAATAATCCAATAACCCATATAATCAATAACTCAGATAAGACATGCATGAATCAATAGTATTAGGTCAGGATCTCACTGAGAAATATAGTATTCAAATGATGTGCATGTGGTTGTTCTGTGTGTAGCTTATGTGTCTGGTTCAGCGTGCCCAGGCAGGTACCGATAGGACTTGTCCTAGTGAAGCAAGGATGAAGATCAATCTCTCCTTGACTGGGAATTGAGAACCAATCTCTCCTTAACCCCTCATGATAAGGCAGATAGATTCAATATTAGCAGACTGCATGGCCTTTCAGTTCATTTACCAATGATCCACGTGACACCATCATTCAGCTAGGAAAGTTATGCAGATACACCGTAAGACCTAATACATAGATCAACATATAACTTAGTAGCGGTGTGATTACCTTCAGTGTGCGCGTCAATGTTTGTTTAGTCATGTGTTATAATTCTCCCAGTTAGATTATTGTGTTCTCAATTGTGTATGCCATATTAATGCTCTGTATATGTATATGTATCATTTAGTTCTTGCTTTATTGTTAACTATTGATATATATGATTATCCAGGCTTAGTTATGCTATGTGGTGTGGTACCATGGTGCCCATTCATTGAGTGATGAACTCACTCATCATCTATATATTTCAGTTCATGATGAGAATATGGTGTTGATTTTCTAACTCAGTAGCAATACCAGTCTCTGAGTCTGTGGTAAGCTCCACTTTGTAGTGGAGTAATCAATGTCTTAGTTGGTAGTTGCTCCAATAGGTCACAAGCAAGATCTTCGAACGTCATGCTTAGATATAGATGGAGTTAATAACTATTACAACTATGCATATCAGTTAAACAATTATTTTCAGTTGTAACAGTTCACCGTTTTTAGTTGTAAAGAGAAAATTCATTTTGAAATATAGTTATATTCCATGCACATTCACGTTTTATGACGTTTAGAGGCTTTTGCAATGGAACCAGTCCCTTGAATGTCGGTCTTGACCTCCGGGTCATGACAAAACTATATTGTTCATCTTATTATATCTTTTGCAAAGTCCTCCTAACTCTCTATTCTCTGGAGAAGATCTTGGTTGAACAACTTTGCCCCTCTTTCGGGGTCTCCACCAAGGTGATCTATGTTAGACTTGGCAATTAATACTCAAGAAGGGGTGAATTAGGTATTTAAGAAATTATTCTAATTTTGACAAATATTGCATTTTCATGCAATCAAAGTTATCACACAGCAGAATATATCAATTAAGGAGATAATTATAAGCTTGCTCAATTATGTATGTTGATTGAACAATAAAATCAATAGAGCAACTTATAAACAATTATCAACAAATGCATCATATTGCAATTCTCAATTATGCAAGACAATAATATAAGTTTGCAATAAATAAAGAAATAGAGTTAGAGAGATTGCAAACAGTGATTTATCCTGATTCAACCACCATTTGTGATCTATGTCTAGTCCCCAAGCAGCTTGCTCAATATTTCTCCACTATCATCAAGCTTCTAACTTAGGTGCTTGAAAAACCTTTACATCTAAGAGCACTCCTCATACTTAGAATCCCCAACTTTGTGTTTGAGCCTCAAGAACCAATCCTTAGGGATACCACACCTTAAGTAACTAGAGGGATACCTCGCCCTCTTTAGAAATGTATAGAATTTTTGTAGGAAAAGAAACTCTCTCAAAGAGTGGATGATATAAATTTAATCACTACTAGGAGTATTGATAATATCTCTCTTTTGCTCTTATGATGATGGAAAATATCATTCCATTGATAGTAAGAAATATAAGGATGATGGGAAATCAAGAGCTTAGATAGAAATGTGAGTATAATGGGTATTTATAGAGTTTGTAAGTGTATTAGTCGTTACTCATTAATTCTCCAATTTTAATTTGTTGAAAACTAGCTATTTCTATCTTCTGTTAAAGAGTCATTCGAATGACTCTCGTTGGTCATTCGAATGACCTATGCAATTTAGCTATTATATGTCCTTTGTATCAGATTCATTCGAATGACATTACCTGAGTCATTCGAATGACTAGTGCTTTACATAGGTCACAGAGAGCATGAAAGCTTTGGTAATCGAATAACTCATGCGAATGCCTTTTGAGACAGAGTCATTCGAATGACTTGCTCATGAGTCATTCGAATGACTTGCAATAGTCATTCGATTGACTTATGTAAGTCTTAGCCAATCTCATCATTTTTCCTATCTTTTTGATTCCTTTATTTATCTAATTCATTTTTAGTTCCTAGAATCAAAATATCATTTAAGAGCATCATTCTAAGAGTTTATATATATATATATATATATATATATATATATATATTTTCCTTTGACAAGAATACCTTAAGTCCTAGTAGACTATATCTTTTTGACAACTTGCTTAGACTTGGTATTCTTCATGAATCACATCTTTGACATAACCATGTTTTTCATAGAATAAACATTTTATGCTCCGCCTTTTTACTTACGACATCATATGAATATGTTCCTTCTTGTTCCATCTTGTTCTTGATACCTTGGACTTTTCTGTACATAAGATTATTCACTTGAAAGTATAGTTAGTCCAATGTGTTTCAATTCCTTAATATGCATCTATAGATCAATCAATGCACCATGCATATACAATTAGACAAGGATCACTTCATTATATTAATCAAATAATATTCTTTGCCTAACATGCATGCATTCTAACACTATAGCACTTGATATTCATGCATATACACATATCCAAAGTTAATCCTTCAATACACATATAATTCATTATTGGATGTGTTCTCAAAAGGATATTTCTCATATATCATTGTATGATGTGTAAGCTATATGATACCATCAAGTTCAATCATACAAGATCAAATGTATTCTATTTAACATATAGCATCCTTTTGCATTCTAATTGTCATGATGTGTTTGTTATGTTCTATTTGTCATCATTAAGATATATTGAATTAAATAGAACAACTAGGGAAACCTAGTTCTACAAACATAAGCATAGACAATATGCATGGACAATTAGAGTATCTTGTATTTGTCATCATCAAAACATATTGTATTAAACAATTAGAATGACTAGGTAAACCTAGTTCCACAACCTAATTTCTCTTAACCTCTGTGTGCTTTGTATGGAGGGCTGTTGTTGATTATGTAGCTAGTGAGATGCTAGGAATGACAACCTATTCACATCTCTAGGGGAGCTCCTCTGATTTCTTGCATTCTCTTTGTTGATGATGTGCTCCTTTTTTACAAGGCTTATAAGTCTCAGATTCATTGTATGAAAGAGATTGGACATGTTTTGTGTTGCGTTTGGCCTCAAGGTAGTGTGATCATTTTACTAGTATTTAATCTAGTTTAGGTTTTAATTGTGTTCAAGGACATGTTAAGAGAGATTAGCTTAATCATATTATTGATAAAATGTAAACCCACTTGTCTATTTGGAAGGGAAAACTCTTGAATCAGGTGCACCATCTTTGCCTTTCTTAATCTGCATTACAATGATTCCCTATTTATTCTATGCAAGTTCAACGATTACCCTCATATATTTATGCTAGATTGAATGGCATGGCTTGAAATTTTCTTTGTAAAGCAACTAGTGAAGATCATGCTTTAAACTTGTTTTCCTGGGACACTTTGACATTGCCAAAGAACTGTAATGGTCTTGGCCTGAAAGATGATCGTGCGATGAACTCTGCTCTTTTAGGTAAACTTGTTTTGAAATTTTTAATGAAACCAAATGCTTCTTGGGTATAAGTCCCTACTAATAAATATATGTATCAGGGTGATCTTATGGAGGTCGTGCGTATTGGGGATGGTGAATCTTTCTTTTCGAATTCTAACTGGCTGGGATTAATTAAATTGTATTTTGAATCTCCATTTGTTCACATCTTGGACACAACTAAATGTGTTTGCAATGTTTGGCGAGAGGAATGTTGGTTTGTAGACTCCCTGTTGCAAGTTCTCCTTGGTGACATTTTATATTATATTTTGGCCTCACAGTAACCCTCTTTTCATGGCTCCATTGGTTGGGTATAGCATGAACATGGAGATGGATTTTTTTTTTGCTTCTTCAACTTACCAGTTGTAGTGTCAGTGGGTGTAGCGTCTGTAGGATCCTAGCTATATCGACTCTCTTCATTGGAAGTGGGTATGAAAGGTTAAGTATCTTGAGATTAGGTTTCTGCTTTGGATTTGTCTCTATAATGTGTTACCTAATCGTACTCCGACATCACTATGGAATGGTTTCTTATTCGATTTTTCCTCATTGTGATAAACATGTTGAAGATGGCGTGCACTATCTTTGTTATTGTCAGCTAGTCAAGCCTCTTTTGGCTGGGTTTGGCTTTGACATGAATTAATTTTGTATCCTTCCTTGCAAGGATTGCTCTCTCAATATTTTTGGAGCTCAGATTGTGCCCTTTTTTTAGTTGGGAATTGGTGGGCGCAACGGTAGTGGAAAGAACCATGCCATATTTGAAGAAGGATGGCCCTAACCTCTGAAGAAAGTAATGCATTTTGTTTTGTAGCAATATTTTGAAATTGTTCATGTCTTGCCTTTTGATATGGAATGGCATGGTGCGACAAGTGGTGGTCGGTCGCTGGCCAACGATGGTTTGTCACCGGTTGGCGATGGTTGGTCGTCGGTCGGCGGCGGTCGACCGACGGGTGGTGTTGAGTTAGCATATGAGGTTTGGGAGCAATTTGATCTTTTCATGTGTTAAAGCATTCCAATCTCATGGGAATCCAACAATCCATGGAGGATGTGGGAATGAAAATGAGACCGTTTTCATTATTGAAAATACAAGTTACCTAGGAATATTTTTAAAATCTTGAATCCAATATTAGAATGTTGCATTCTCATGCCACATTATCAAGAATGTGAGAAGATTCTGTGAACGATATGTCTCCTAAGAATATGACAGCTGATACAGAGATTTAAGACTACTCCATACTCAAAATCAGATATCAAAGCTTTGACATTTGATTAAAAAAAATGAAACTCATCCATTTAATTGCACCTAAGTTAGACGTCGGATTATAATTATTAGCAAAATAATTACTCTCATTTAAAACTTCTCAACGCCAACAAAGTAATGTGGTAGCGCCAAGCTGGAGTGTTACTGTTACGTGTGAGGTAGGTCAAATACCACAACATTTCCTAATGTAACCGTCAACTCATATCGGACCCAAAAAAACAAACAACAGCGCACACCAAACAAAACAAACAAAGAAAAAGAAAATAAAACATTTAAAAATGCCACGAAAAGGGACAAACCACGTTCAATTTTCAATGCACATATAACATAACTCTCCACCCTCTCATCTCTCTCTCTTCCCTAATGGTTTCCCCACTCATCTCTCTCTCTTCCTTAATGGTCTTACACTTTTTAGAACTTACATAAATTATATTTAATGTATGGTCAAAAAAATTTACTCAGCATTAATGTTTGAGTAAATTGTCATATACAACCCTAATGTATTTTTTTAGTGTCATTTAATTAAATTATTTGAGCAATGTTTAAATTTTTTAATTTATCTTTTTAATTTTTTTAAATTAACTAAGATAAAAAGTGAATGTAATTAATGTCTTAAAATTTTAAAAACATTCACTTTTTATCTTATTTAATAATGAAAAAAGTTTTTTAAAAAGATGAATGATAAAAGCTAACAAGTACCCTTACTTATTGGTTAAGGTGATAAAATTATAATGTTTTGAGTTTTTACATGTTTTCAATACATTAAAGATTTGTTGATTTTAATTTTTTCATACAAATTAAAAGACACCTGTTAACAAATCTGAATTAAGAGACCTAAACTTTACTCAATTATTATATATATATATTAAAGTAATAGAAAGGAGAATTAATTATTTATGTAACCTTATTTAATTAAATGTCAATATAAAAAACTTTATATTGTGATTACATAATAATTAAATTCTAATTTTTATATTTTATATATTTTTTTAAATAAAAAAATTTTCAATCATGTCTTAAATATGAGAAATAAAATTAAAATAAAAAATTTTAAGATTATAAAATATTAAATGTCATTCAAAACATATAAGTTCCAAATTTTTTAAAATTTTATATATATATATATACACACACACTTATTTAACAAGTGCCCTGGTAACAAGTTTGTATGTTGTTAATAAAATCCTTTAAATAATAGAAATTCACATCAATGATTTATAAGTTTCTCAAACTATATAACTAAACATGATCCATGACCATTCACATATTTCTCCTCAGTTTCACTTCTCATTTTTCAAACTCACACAAGTAATTATTTACAATTAAAAAAAATCGAAAACACACCCCCAGCTAGTTCCTTTCTTTTCTTCTCCTCCCTACCCTCACTTTCTTCGTTTTGTTTTCTTTTCCTCACTTTCCCCCCTCTCTCTCTCTCACTTTTTTTTTTTTTCCCTCTTTTGAAATTTTTTTGGGGGCGTTCCTCTTTCTAGTTTTTGGATTGGAGTTGTGAGGGGGGGTTGGGTCTTTTCCCTCTCACTCTCTCTGTCACACATAAAGAAAAACACTTTGCCGGAAAATCCTCTACCGATTTTCTCTCCTGCCAAACGCAGACAACCACCACCTCCAAAAATAGAAAGGAGAAAAAGGAAAACGGTGGCGCAAGGTCAAATGTGATGGGAAGTGGAGTCTCTACCCTCTGTTCGTGCCTCGAACCGGCGGCGAACCGGACCAACGAACCGGACCAGGACGTGATCTTCGCGGCCACTGAGCCCCTAGACGAAACCCTAGGCCACTCATTCTGCTACGTGAGATCCTCCAACCGCTTCCTCTCACCAACCCACTCCGATCGCTTCGTCTCACCATCTGCATCCCTTCGCTTCTCCCCGACCCACGACCCGGTCCCCAGGGCCCGACTCGACCCACCCGAAACCGCCTTCAAGGCCATTTCCGGAGCCTCCGTCAGCGCCAACAGCTCCGTCCCCAAAACCGTTATTCAGTTAGACGAGGAGGCCGCCGATTGCGCCGGTAACAGAGGAGGAGGAGGAGGAGGGACGTTTGTGAACGGTTTCGAGAGCACGTCGTCGTTTAGCGCCCTACCGCTCCAGCCGGTTCCCCGCGGAGGAGGGGGAGAACCTTCTGGAACCTTCGAAAGGGGAGGGTTCTTCCTCTCCGGCCCAATCGAGAGCGGCGCGCTCTCCGGGCCGCTGAACTCCGGTGCGGCCGCCGAAGGCGGCTGCGGTGCCGGAGGAGTTCCTTTCTCGGCGCCGCTGGGCGGGGTCTATGTGAAGAAGAAGCGGAAGAAGAGCGTGTCGGGGTTACGGAAGGCGTTTCAGCGGAGCGCGCCGGAGAAGAAGCGGCCGTGGGTGGTGCCGGTGCTGAACTTCGTCGGGAGGAAGGAGGTTCCGGCGAGCGAGGCGAAGCCGGCAGCGGCGGAGGCGAGGTGGGAGGACAATGTGCAGTGGGCGCTGGGAAAGGCCGGTGAAGACAGGGTCCACGTGGTGGTATCGGAGGAGCAGGGGTGGCTGTTCGTTGGGATTTACGACGGTTTCAACGGCCCTGACGCGCCGGAGTTCCTGATGGGCCACCTCTACCGTGCCGTGCACCACGAGCTCCAGGGCTTGTTCTGGGAAGCCGAGGGAACTGAGGTGAGTAACGATTCGAGTGTTCCGGCAGCTGAAAGTACAGTTGTGGTTGGTGCTGATGATGTGAAGAATGGCGAAGGCGATGCTGGAGAAGACTCGAATTCGCGCTCTGCGGCGGTGAAGAAGGTGACATTTCAGGCGGAGGGAACGGAGAGTAGGAGGCGCAGGCTTTGGGAATTTCTCGCTGAAGACCCTGAAGATGGCCTTGACCTTTCGGGGTCCGATAGGTTTGCGTTTTCTGTTGATGATGCCCTCAGCATTAACAATGCCAATGCAGGATCTGCGGTTAGCAGAAGGTGGCTGTTACTGTCGAAATTAAAGCTTGGATTGTCGAAGCATAAGGAGGGTCATGGTAGGAAGTTGTTGCCGTGGAGTTTAGGCGTGGAGGGGAAGGAGAAGGTTGAGGTGGAGACGGAGAATCAGACAGAAGAGAAGTCTTCCGGTGCCAATGTTGGTGTTGGTGGTGGTGGAAGGAAGCGGAAGGTGGGACCAGTGGATCATGATCTGGTTTTGAGAGCATTGTCTCGGGCACTTGAGGTGACCGAGCTCGCATATTTGGATATGACGGATAAGCTGCTTGATACAAATCCAGAACTTGCTTTGATGGGTTCATGTTTGCTGGTTGTTTTGATGAGGGATGAGGATGTGTATGTGATGAATGTTGGGGACAGCCGCGCTATTGTTGCGCATTATGAGCCCAAAGAGGGTGCTGCTAGTGTGGAATCGGTAAGCAAGGGGGGCGTTGGGCCAAGCACCGAGAGCATAGTGGAGGAGCCCGTAGCTTTAGGTGAATGTGAAGTTGAAAACACAGGCAAATTAGGTAGTGTGGGTCCTGCTCAAGAAATGAGGTTGGCTGCATTGCAGCTGTCCACTGACCACAGCACCAGCATTGAAGAAGTAAGTTTAATTTTGAATTGGTTGGACTTTAGGTGAAATGGTTTCTTCTTTAATTTGTGATTTTTCAGTGGATAACTGTTAAGCTTAACTGTCTTCACAATTGTAAAGCATCATGCGTGTGCTTTTGAATGTATACCCATAGTTACGTTTGTGTAGTTTTCCTCAAGCAGACTGCATTCGTATCAGGGATGCCATTGTTTCTTTCACTAAATCCAGCATTTTGCTTTTGTATCAAGTTGCATTAAAGTTTTAGATTTGGTAACATGTATTGAGTAATTTCTGACTATATTTAAGAGGTTGGATCATTGGCTTCATGATTATTTGTGGTTCTTGTTTTGGTTATGAATAATTATGACTATATTTAGTCTTGTTTCCCTTTTTCTTCAGGTTATATCGGATTTCTAAAATGTGGAGCTTATTCTTTTGCAGGAAGTCATTAGAATTAAGAATGAGCACCCTGATGATTCTCAATGTATAGTCAATGATAGAGTAAAAGGTCGTCTTAAGGTCACCAGAGCTTTTGGGGCAGGATTTTTGAAACAGGTGTCTTTCTAAATAATTTGTTTTAATGTAATGCATTTCTATAAATTTATAAACTGTGTGCCTCTGAACTATTCTTTCCTTCCTTTGTGTGAATGATAGAGAATCCAGTGTGCTGCTTTCTGCAGATCATACATTATGGAATATAATAAATCAAGTTAATTCTTTGTGTAATCCGGACGAAGTTTTATTATTTTTCTTTTTGGATAAAAGCGAATGGAGTTTTATTATTCATCTTGCTTTGTGCCATCCTTTGTGTGTATCTGTGTTTATGTTACAGTTTTTGAATCAATACATGCAAGTAGATGAGTTTTAAACAGATGTATGAAGTTGTGAACATATTTATATGCATTGTATTGATCTTTTCACATTCATAGAAGGAGATATCTTATTGTTCATGATTCCTTTGTGTTTTCACCGTAAAATTTTGGCTTGGAGATACTTTCGTTCATATTAGTTACTATGAGAATACCACTGTGTAAGACTCTTGCATGCTCAGCTAAAAATGAAAGGGTAAAATTGCAAGACTTGCCACATGAATTCATAATTATTCAAAAGTTTCCTTGAGATACTCTAATATGGAACTACATGATGTAAGCTATGCATCCATGATCCAACCCCGACTTTACTCTTGCAAATTGCAATTCAATTCTGATTGATGATAACTGATAATGAGCTGAGTGATTAGTTCAATGGTTAGGATAACATGCTGAAATTGGCACCATTGTTATTGTAAGAAGAAAATATTTGTCCTTCTTTAGGGGACTTTATTTTATATAATGTTGCTCTATAAAAGGTTTCTTGACAAAGGTTATCTACTTCCTCCAGTTTCAAATGACTATCCTCTTTGAAATTTTAATTTTCCAGTTTTCCACAAATAACTGTTCATTTAGGAAATCTAGAGGGCATTAATTTATTTTTTCCCCTTCTAACCTTATTTAATTCTATACTTATTTAATGAATATGGGTAAAATGTATTAAGAGAGAATACGTGTAATAAAAAATGAGAGTAATTTTTTTTAAATACGCTTAAATTTCTATGACTTAAAAGACTTATCTAATCATTTCCTTAATCCATGTTGCGCATTTAAAATTGGACAGTTATTTGAAACCAAGGGTATTTAGAACTCTTTGAATCATCCATTTTTATGTATTTTGAATAAGCTTCTGTAGCTTATCTATGTGTTGGAATCGAACTTAAAGAATCAGTGCAGAATTCTTGCGTTTCTCCTTTTCCTGTTCTCTTTGTAACCATGGTTGAAGTTGGGCTGAACAAATCTCTGGCCGTTTGAGAATGGGAGCTACTTGTGTCATTAAACTTACTTTATTGTTAGGCCTATTGTCCTGCTGCATATGCTGATGCTTTGCTATTATACTCTAAATTAGATGCCTGATTGTTAGTTGTCTCCTGTTTAGTACTGCATAAATACATTTACACAAATATATGCTTACATTAAGGTATGATTTAAATTTGTCTGTAGCCGAAGTTGAACGATGCAGTATTAGAAATGTTCCGCAATGAATATATTGGCACTGCTCCTTACATATCCTGCTCTCCTTCGCTACGTCATCATAGATTATGCCCGAGAGATCAGTTCTTGATCCTCTCATCTGATGGGTTGTATCAATATCTAAACAATGAAGAAGTTTGCGCTCAAGTTGAGAGCTTCATGGAAAAGTTTCCAGAAGGAGATCCTGCTCAACATTTAATTGAAGAGCTGCTTCTCCGTGCAGCAAAGAAGGCTGGTATGCGAGTCGTCTTACCTTGTATTTTGTTTTGCAGTCTTGTTATACATGTAAAATTTGTTATATCTTGAATTTTTAAACTTCTGGATGGTTGTTTATATAAGAACTCTGGTCTATCTCTACTTTGAAGCAATTGCTGGTAAAGTTTTAATAGGTAAACACTAAAGTTTCCATACATGTTGAGACTAGAAGTTGGAATGTTTTTATGTATTTGGTGATAGGAGCTATATATTTTTTGTTTTTTCCCTCTTCTCCCCAAACTGCTGTTCCACATGCTCTTGACCATCTGCTAGGCGTATTCTATTAATATGTGGTGTGCCTCAGAAATTTGCCATCTTTAATTAAGTCAGAGATTGTCTATATCAATAAGGTTATTGTCCGTTCTGTTGCCCTTCTGGTTCATTGCTTTGATACTCTCTAGCTTTGTGCAGCAATAACTATATAATTCCCATTTTTGGGGCATCAGTCCTTACATCTTCATATTTTTTATTCTTATCTCTCCTGTGGACTTCTAAATCTTTCATAAAGTCTATTTCAGACAGTACTATTTTAGTCAATACCCAGCTTTGTCGTTTGCTTTTATGTATTTGTTAATCTTTGTTTCCAGAGTTTGACTGAGGTAACAGTTGAAAATTAGGGATTGGGAGGGTTGCTTATTCGGAGAAAAGTTATTTTGTAATTATGTTTCTGTTCATCCCTTTTCAACCATCCCTGGGGTGTGGATAATGCCAAAAATAAGACACAAACAAGAATTTTTTTTTGCAGCAATATGTTAATTTCATTTTAAAGCTGAATTTTCTAGTTTTTGTCAATTACTGTCTATACATAACCCACATTTAGAGCGGTGATTTTGGACTCAATTTTTGCAGGAATGGATTTTCATGAGTTGCTGGATATCCCCCAAGGAGATAGGAGGAAGTACCATGATGATGTTACTGTTATGGTGATATCACTCGAAGGAAGAATCTGGAAATCGTCAGGGAAGTATCTCTGAGACCGACCACCTTCAAGTTGCTGTTGTCTGTTACAGGTGATAACATTTTTGCACATGAGGCTGCTTCAAATCCGTACCAACATTTCATAGTTGATCCATTTTTCATGGGTCTCGTCCGATTTTTTGGTTTTCAACATAAAGTTATCAATTGAGGTATGTCAGATGTTAATGGCAAAGAATCTACCATCAGAGCTCTATCCGGAATTAAAGATGCAGGATGCAATTTGGTATGAGCTAAGAATAGGCATTGCAGATGCGCTTTTGGACTTCTCTTTATGCTGGAAAAAGAAAAAAAAAAAAAAAAAAAGAACTGTAAAGCTTTTTAAAACTGTTTCCTTTTCCATTCGCAGTCTCTAATCTATTCCCCCCTTCCCCCCCTATTTAAGTAGTTATTATAGAGATGAAAAATGATAGAAATTTTGCATAGCGAATGCCCTTTCTATTTATTTTCCTTTTTCTTTTTTCTTTTCTTTTCTCTCTGGTAGAGCGAAGAAGCTGTGGGTGTACATTGGTGGGAATACAAGTGTACTGATTGAACTTGAGCAGATCTTAGTCAGAAAGGAGCATCTGTAACTGAGGGTGGATTTCCACCACAGCGGATTAAACATGATTCTGAGTTAGAGATCTCTAAACCAAATCAGTGCATTCATAATTAATTGAATGTATGTTTAAATTGCAGACTGAAATAAGCCCTTTTCGAAAACTAAGCATAACGGAACCAAAAATGATTGCTGCTATTATCTCTAGTAGAAAAATTAGTCAGTGTATATGGTTCGGCTTTTCAATTTAGGATATGTTGGACTCGATAGAAGTGTGTTCTCCATAACATTGAGTTTGATACCGCCTAAATTTCATTTTAAATAATCAATTATACCAAAAATTGATTTATGCTTGCATTGTGTTTGAATAGTCTAGATACGAGCTATTCACGGCATCATTTTCTTTCTTAAAACTTGCCTGTCATTGAATCTAATAAAATTGTAGATTCACAGAAGCATGCACATCCATCTAGCCCTTTATCCAAGCTACAAAACCAAGTTCGGAGACGAGTGAAGAAAAGAGAGAAAAAAAAAGAGAATACTACTTAATTCGAGGATTTGTAACATTCAAATAACTGGGGAGGGTTAAGTAACCATCTGCAGCTTCATCTCTCCAAATCTTGGCATTTCAAGTGCTGAAAATACACTTGCCAGTATCATCGTTTTGTATAAGCGATGGCAAAAAAGGTGAATGCCACACTTGAGCTTCTCCACAATCTATAGTGCAACAGCTGCTGATGAAAACTTTGATTGCACCCAAGACACTAAATCCTCTCTAGTTGCAACAAAACAGCCAGCTCTATCCTCACTCTGCCTAAATGGGGCAGCGAGTTTCCTCAAATGAGAGGAAAATGATATGTTCAGTCCTTGGGCAAACTTGTGAGCACCAGTACCAGTTTGTGCTAGGAACAACTCTGGCAGTGCCTCCTCCCGCTGAACGATTTTGGTGAGTGTCCACATCCACTCTTCAAGTGCAGTATGAGCCGCGCCAACTGATAACGATCGAACATCTAGACACCATTCGCTGTCAGTTTTGTTGTGCAAACGCGGGTACAATCCGAATAAGGTTCCCAAGTAGAGTAGCTCATGTGCTCTCTCTTGGAGATCTTTGTTTCTACATATGTCAATCAAGCAGTTGCAGAAGGGCCTCCGAACTTCAACCGCAGCACTGCTCATGATAACCTTGAACTCTTCCTTGACAGCATCGAAACTAGTTTCCTCATCCACGATCAATCGAATAAAGGCAACCAATTTCGGGTTAGCTTTCTGCAAACAAGCAAGGACCTTCTCCTCATCATCCTTGCCACCCTGACACAGAGACACAGCAGATAGCAAGCAGCCACACAGCCTGTCATCTGGCTTAACCCCTCTCTCGACCGAAACGTCGAAAACCCTGACCAGATCATCGAACTCCAAGGCCTTCCCCAAGCACTGAATCAAACAGGTACACCCCATCACGTTGAGCTCGATTCCCAACTTGGACATCTCTTCAAACAACTTCATCGCCCTCTCGACATCCCCCTGGCTCCCATATATGTTGAGCATCGCCGTGTAACTCCAACTGTCCGGCCTGCAATGCTCAGACCGCTTCATGTCCAAGAAGAGAGCCTCGGCCTCTTCCACCAATCCGACATCCGCGCACATATTCAACAGCGTGTTATACAAGAAGAAATCCATAGGCCATCCATTTTTCTTCATTCTCTCCCACAACTCAAGTGCATCCCTAGACCACCTCGCCTTCCCATATATCTTAATAACAGCTGTCAGAGTCTTCTCGTTTGGCTCCACCCCCGACTCCACCATTTCCTCAAACAGGCTCCTCGCGAAACCCGGCTTCCCGGCCTTCCCCATTGCCTCCAACAAGGTGTTGTACACAACCAAATTGGGCTGCACCCCAAGGGACTTCATCTCCTGCAGCACATACCTGATGCCATCATAGTCCCCAGCCTCACCAAACATCTTCCCCAACACAGAGAATGTGATCGGGTCAGGTCTCCACCCAGTAGCCCTCCCTCTCTCGTACAGGTTCATCACCTCCTGCACCTTCCCCAGCCTAGCATACACATCCAAAACTGCCGAGTATGTCACCTCGTCCGGCATCAACCCGGTCTTGTACATCCTCTCAAACCAGTACACAGCCTTGTCAGAAAGGTTGCATTTCTTGGCACACGATATAATTGTGGAGTATGTGATGTTATCTAACTCAACCCCATCATCAAACATCTGGTGTGCAAGATCCTCAATCAGCTGGAACTGCCTCCCGAACCTCAAAGATTTCATCGTCACATTGTAGAATATTGTTTCCATGGGAATCGAATTCTGGGTCCTGATCCAATTGAAGAACGCGTGGGTCTTCTGCCATGGCTTCAAGCTGTTGAGGACCAAGAGGGCGTTTTCTCGGGTGAGTTGGTGAGGGATTTCGCTGAGTGCGGCATTGAACTCGGCCTCGGAGGCTTTGTTGAGCTTCTGGGAGAAGAGTTGGAAGTCTCGGAGCTGGGGAGTGTAGTGGTAAGGGGCGCGCTTCTGCCTCTGGTGGGAGAGAACGGAGCGTTTGGGTTTCGTTGGGTTGACCCATGTGGATTTAGGCTTGGACAACACATGGGGTTGTTGTTGGGTTCTCGTGGACAAGGTGGTGTTGGCGAGGGGTGTGAGTTGTTCGGATAAAGAAGGGGTTTTCTTGGTTTCTGAAGTGGTGCAGTGAATGGTGAATTTTCTGTGGGTTTTTTTTGGCTTCAGAGGGTTGGTGGGGGCAGTGGTGGTGGTGGTGGTGGTGGTGGTGAATCTTGTTCTCTTGGTGTCGGTGAAGTAGATATCGGCAATGGAAGAAAGAGGAGCAGCAGCCATTGGAGTTGAGAGTGAGGTTTACAAGGGATTTTACTACCTTATCTTAAATCCTAAAAATGAGGTTTTCTGGGGGGAGAGAGTGAGAAAGGACATGGATACTTTCATCTGTTTTTTCCTCTCTTTTTTTCTTTCTTTTTGGGTAAGATGGATATTTTCATCCCCTTCTTTTGTTGCAACAAAAACAAAAACCTCTTTGGTGTGGGCCAGAGCTCTTCGGACTAAGAACCAAGTCTCTATGTTAGACCAAAGAAAATAGCAGCAAGTCTCTATGGTCCAGGATTGGCTTTTCTTTTATTGTTTTTCTCAGAGCAAAACATGGAGAAGGAGGGAAAGGAAAGATGTCTGGGCTTTTTGGTCAAATGGAAAGGCGTTTGTTTTGTTAGCAGTCTCTCTTTTCTAACCATGGTTTTTTGTTTTTCTTGGTCATATCGTTCACCATACACTGTTTGCTTTGGAATGTGGGGCATAGGCTTATTTGGGCTTTCAAACAGGAACTGTTTACTCTTTGTTTTTGACAACAGGGCCGAAGGCCCAGTGGATACAACTCTTCTTAGTCATACACTGTTCAGAAAAAAAAAAGAAGATATTTTCTTTTGTTTCTTGACCTTTTTAAAGCATTTTCTGTGAGGTATCTCACCCGACACCCAATGTAACAGTGAAGAACACGAACAGCGTGTTAACTCTTGAGAGAGAAGATAAGAAGTGGATGAATGTGCAAAACTCTATTGAATGAATTGAGAATTGTTTACAAGGTATTTGATACACCCTAAGGTGATGAAGCTAGTAATAGAGAGTAGAAGAATGATAACAAACTATGAGCTGGTAAGCTATTAGTGATAACTAACAATAACCGCCTACTAAGGATTACGTAAATAACTTAACTAACCATTAGGTGCATCTGCATTATCCCCTCAAACTCAACTGCTTGGAAGAGACTCTATGAGTTTGTCACAAAAACGAAGGAAAGATGCTGCAGATATATGGACTTAGTAAGGAGATAAGCCACCTGTTGTGTAGCTTGAATGTGCTGAACAAAAATTTGCTTTTGAAGAACTCTGTCATGAACAGAGTAAAGGTCTATTTCAAAGTGTTTAGTTTGTTGATGGAGGATGGGGTTAGCAGCCAACATGACTGCACCTTCCATTGTCACAAAAGACAATTGGGAGAGTAGAACTGGAAATCCTAAGCTCATCATGTAAAAGTGATTGAAGCCAAGCAATTTCTGCAAATAGTTGATGTCGATGATGGATCTAGAGATAGCATGTCGTTTCTTACTAGACCAAGAAATGATATTGTTGCCTAAATAAACACAATAAACGCAGGTGGGTTGGTAGTCACTGGTGTTTGATCCCCAATTTTAGTCACAAAAAGCAATCAACCGGAATTCAT
This sequence comes from Nissolia schottii, assembly GCA_003254905.1. Lineage (NCBI taxonomy): Eukaryota > Viridiplantae > Streptophyta > Magnoliopsida > Fabales > Fabaceae > Nissolia > Nissolia schottii. The sequence goes on from QANU01008436.1 coordinate 197,286, forward strand.
GTGATTTATGAAACATTAAACCATGAGTAATTGTTGCATGAATTGGCTAACTTAATTAGCTGCAAATGAAAGATCTAGTTGTGTTATGATGTCATGTTGAAGGCCACCAACTATGGAATGATAAAGGGTGGAATCAGGGAAGGCTGCATCCCCTGCTGATGAAAGTTTTTGGCCAATGGACATTGGTGTGGGCATGAGTTTAGCAGAAATCATATTGGCTTCGATTAAGAGATCAGAAATATATTTGGTTTGGCTAAGGTGTATGGTGGTTGGTGAAGTGTACATAGCTTCTAGGATACTAGGTCTTTTAAAGAAAAAAAATGTTGTTTAGTTGGGTAATGAGGGAGAAAATTTTTAGAAGGGTTGTTTCCTGTGATGAGAATATCATCAACATAGACTAAAAAGTAGGTTGTTAAGGTAGAAGTGAATCTGGTATAAAGGGAAGATCTGATTTGGTGTTAGAAAAACCAAATCTTTGTGGGGTGAAATTAAGGGTATTGAACCAAGCACGAGGTGCTTGTTTTAAACCATAAATTGCCTTATTCAATTTGCAGATAAGATGGGGTTTGGAACCAGAAAAACCTTCTAGTTGAGACATATATGCATCTTCATGTAATTCGCCATTGAAGAAGGCATTATTGAAATCAAATTGCCCTATGGTCCACCCTTTTGTAAAGGTAATAGAAAGGATCAATCTAATAGTAGAAAGCTTAAACAGGGCTAAAAACCTCAATAAAGTCAAATCCTTCTCTTTTTTGGAAGACTTTGGCTACATGCTTGGCTTTGTCTTTTTGAATTTGGCCATCTGGTTGTCTCTTGATGTGAAATATCCATTTGCTTCCTATAGGTTCAATAAAATCAAATTTAAACTAAAAATAAAATAAAAGATAAACCTAATTTAAACAAAAATAATTTCCATAGCAATGGGCATTAGTTGTCAAAAACTAAAATAACAAATTAAATAACTTAAATTTGACCCAACATGGCTTGAATAAATTATTAATCCAAACTTGCCAATAATAAGACTTTGGGCAATCCACTATCACTAATTGGTGTCTTCGTCCATTTTTGATGCATCTCTTCAACAAATGATTTAGCCAAATTTCCAAAGCTTTTTTTAATTCTCTTAACTTTCACCTTTGTGATGGATCCCACGAGCATGTTACAATTCTCATCTTGCCCTCCAGTGCTAAAATGTCTATTTTACCCTCTTGAGCTTGTTATCGAGTCTCAAAGGAAGTACTTGAAAGAACAACATTTAAAGAAATTGAAGGAGAAAAACAATAAGCAAAAAGGGGTCATTTTGAGTGTGGTGATGCTAATGAGGATGAAGATGCTCTAAAGATTGATGAGGCTAAAGTTGATTAGAGCAAACAGATGGAATTTGCAATGGTTGAGAAGAGTGTTAGAACTACAAGAGGTGGCAATATAGGAATCGCAAGGTGAGTTTCTTGACATTCTGTTATTTGTCTTCCTATTTGTTTATCATCTTTAGCAGATCATAATCGTATGTGATTATTGTTTATTTTTATTATCATCCATTGATTCAAAACCTTGGGCATTCAGGAGGACATTGCAACATACCTCTTGAATCTTGATTTCATTTCTGCTTATTATGATCCATCCATTCTAATCGAGAGAATCCCCTTCATGATACAAATACTAATGAGAAGTTCTATGAAGTGAGTATAACAGTTGATTTAATTTGGTTGTTACATTAGATTCATACAACTTTGATGTAACGTGTTTACTCCTTTTGACAGGGAAACAACCAATATAGAATGAGTGGACAAGCTTTGGAGTTCAAGAAACTTAACATTGGAGATTGGGAGGCATTTGAGAAAGGTTAGGATATCCACTTGCAGGCTGCACCTTCCCAAGCTGAATATCTGTGTAAGAATTTTAAGATAATCAAAATGAAATTGAAGTCATAAATGAAGAATGCCATAATGGAGAAGTATGGAAGTGTAACAACCCAAGAAGAGCTTCAAAGCCAGCTTTTATGCCATAAAAGTGATAAATTTGTGAGTTTTGCTATCTCAGGTAACTTGACTTTAACGGATGCTTTCATGCGTGATTTAAATTTTAACCTTGATTTAATTTTTCAAATTGTCTTTTCTCTCTCTCTCTCTCTCTCTCTCTCTATATATATATATGTGTGTGTGTGTGTGGGGCACGGATGAAAGGGATTTGTGTCCCTTAACTATCACTACTTGGGTTCAAATCTGTGGTGTGATATGAATAGAAAAAAGTTGCTTCGTGGACCTGCTCTCTCTAGGCCTGACCGTGAGTCGAAGAATTAGTCATCGCCAGTGAACTAATGGATACCTTAGGAAACCAATATATATGTGTGTGTGCGCACGAGGAAATAATTGAAGTTTCATGTCTTTAAAGAAGGTGATTTTGGCGATATCTTGAATGATTTTAGGAAAGCTCTTAATTCGGCAAAAAGTATAGTTATGCAGAGGGAGCTTCCTTTCTTTATTCTGGATGTAAGATCTAGTTTCATAAAATATTGTGATTTATTTACTAAATCAATCCCAATAGGGAATCATATTATAGCTAATTATTTATTGAATCAAATAAAAAAGTTTGTGCATTCAAAGGATCGTTTCCGAGGTTATAACATTCATTAACGTGATGCTTTCAAGTCTATATGACAAGTTTTGCTTAGAAGCTTTCTTCTATATCTATATTTAGTGTTTAGAGTTCGGTTTAGGCCACGACAATTGATGAGCAAAGGCTCTTTCAAGGTGGAATCAATTGAGAGATTTTGTTATTGGATTTATATTGCCATTTGTGAGTTCTCTAATGAATTGTGCTTTTTAAGTTTAGGTAGATGCCACTGTACGTAGTATTGAATATTCTATTTGTTTTGGTTTGATCACATATAACTTTGGTAGAACAAATTGGTCTCAAACGCTTCATTTGGATAATAGCCAGTTCTCTTTGCTTGCTTTACTTGTGTTTTGGACTCAATGTGGAATTTAGTTGGAATCATATTATGATTCCTCAAATTTTATTACAAGGCATATGATGTTATTTGCATTTTAAGATCTTTATGCCTCTAGTTTTGTCGTAATTGTGCATCTGTGACCATCTTATATTTTATTTTGATCATGCCTTTCATAGAATTGAAATACCATAATAAAATCTTTGTAGAAGCTGTCAAGCTTGTGCTTTTCTTACTTTCCTCTAACAAAAACCAGCTTAAGTGAAGTAGACAATGGTGCTAGAATTGGCAGATGAAGGATAGGAATAAATTTGTCCTCAACTGATCCTAAAATTCTATAAATAAAATTTTAGAGTTTAATCTCAGATTGTGGTTACGTTTGTCTACAAACATCCAGTTGTATGAAATCTTTCGAGCTATGAGTCTGTTACTATTGAGGTTGAATACTTGGCGCTTACGAATCAGGATATGCTAAGTGAACATCTAATTTGCCGGGTTAAAATGTCCAAATTTAAACATTATTTGTGCCTTAAGTCTTGCTTAAATCAAGTCCAGTTTCAATTTGGTTAGTTAAGTCTAAAGTTGTCTTCATTGCGAGCTGTTACAATCTTCCCCCCTTAAACAATTTTGGTCCTCAAAATTGTTTGGCTGACCTTGTCTTGGAACGTTCTAGGAGGGTCAAAGAAAAGGGGTATGACTCCTTCATCGCGTTGTCTGCTTCCCTAGATCCTCCAAAAAAAATGAAAATATTAGTGAATTTAAGTAACTTAAATATTTACCCCCATAGAATATTTAAACAACCACCTTTATTGTAATTGTGCTCCATTAAAACGTTTGATGGATAAAACCCAATGGAAAAAAAAGGTCCAAAGGAAAAAAAAAAAAA
>QANU01008436.1:226371-263232 GCA_003254905.1 Nissolia schottii
GTGTGGGCTGTTTGGCTGTGTTGTGGTTAAAAAAAGTTTTTTTTTTTAAAAAAAAAAGAGGGCGGGTCACTCGCCGACCTGCCAAAACCTACCCGACCCGAGCTGGTGGCGGGTCTGGCAGGTACCCATAAAAAAAGTTACGTTTTTTACCCGACCTGACCCGCCCGCCGGACGTCGGGTTGGGTCTGTGACACGGGCGGGTCCTACCCGACCCGACCCGTGTTCACCCCTATCAATATCATGTGTGAGGCTAACTCAACCCAATTGTAAGCCCTTTCATAAGGCATAGAGAAGTCTCCCAATAAAGTTGTTTTTTTCCATTTCTATGTTAAGGGAAGAAGATTAACGAACATCATGTTGATGAACTAACATCAATTTGATTCTACATTTATAACTTTAATATCAAATATTTCACTAAATTATTGATATAGCACTAAATTGATATTAAAATTTAAAATTTAAAACTAAATTGATGTCAAAAGAAATTTTGTCAAAAATCTTTAGACCAAATTTGATAATCACTCAAAATAATCACATGGCTAAATCATTTAGATGAAGTTAACAAAAAGAACGAAGAATGATTTACACAATTAGGAAACGTAAAAGATTAATTTGCACGTTTTAAAAAAAAATTAAGGGTTAAATATGTTTTAATACTTGAAAAACTATAAATTGTGTTTTGCCCCTAAAAAAATTGTTAAGAAAATAAAATTTGGTACAATTTAATCTCTCCCGTTAGAAAATGTTAATTGCTGACGTGACAGTTAAATTTATCATATAACATAACTCATCTATCCCAAAACCCGACCGACCCAAGACCCATGTTCATTTAAAAAAAAATTTGAAAAACAAATAAGGAAAACCCGAATCCCCAATTTCACCCCTCTCAATTTCATCCCCGTGTGTCTCAACAACCATCCCTCTATGAAACTAACTTCGTCTCTCGCTCTCTCTCATCGTCGGTCATCTTTGTCTCTCTCCCTCGACGTCGTCATTGTCTCCCTTCATCTTCCTATCTGTCTTCATCCTCATGCTTGCCGGTGACGCAGAGTATTTTTTTCCCAACATTTTATGCATCAGCTTAGACGAAGGCCCTACTTAGATATAACGAAATATGGATCCAAAGACAGTTGAGACATTCCATGAGACTGACAAGCTAATGCCAGGACTTCAATCATAATAGCAATTATAATTCCTCAACATGCTCAGCTGTCACGGCATGCAATGTGAGAGATTAGGCAGAGCACTAGTCCCATGGACAAAAATTGCAAAGTAATGTAAATATTCAAAGTTTATCATGTATACCTGCCCAAATATCACTGAAACACAACTTAAAAAGTAAGCGACGAACTTGGCCGCAAAGTAATGTAATGTAAACAGCCCAAGTCTCATTGAAACATAACTTCAAAATAAGCTTAGGAACTTGCCCCAAACACATGGATCCTCTGTTGGATTGGAACCCGGCAGCAAGGACAGGCAGCTTTCCCCTTTCTTCCATACTCATTACCACAGCTAGCACACATAACTTGGTGAGCGCATGGCAAGAAAACGACGGACACTTCATCTTTCATGCAGATAATGCATTCTCTGTTGCTGCTGACTTCCTTCTCTGAGTAGTCGTCCAGATTATCCAGTTCTTGAAGCAGCCTTGCAATTGTATCCCTTCCTGGAATCGCGCCCTCAAACTCAGCTCCAGGTGAAGCGGCATTTGATTGGTGATGCAGCTCAGCAGACTGTGCAGCCTTGAGGCGCGAAAGCTCCTGCTCGAGTCGTTGCAGATCATCCTTCTGGCGCTGGAAATCTATCTCGATCTTCAGGCGCAGAGCCTCAAGCTTCCTCTTACAATCAGACTCAGCTGCTTCCTTAGAACGGCGCTCCTCCTCGACCAATTCTATGGCTTCCTCTTTAGCCTTCAGCTCCTCCTTCCACTTGACCTGTCATAAGTCATAAGACAGAATAAGTGGTTTGGAAGGAACACCTGGTTTGAAATATACAATAAATTTTGCTTTCACGGAAACTGCAGTTTGGACTGCATGAGATTTGGCAGTGAAGAAGGAACCAGCACAAATATATTGTATTGAGCTCACAAAATCATAGTAGCTAACTGACAAGACTTGATAAAAGAAATCAGGTTTAACAATGATCACTAACCGGATGATAAAAGAAAACACCATTATAATACAATTTAGGATCATCAACGCCTGGAGGAAATGGATTTTTCACATGCCCACGGAAAGAAATACCAATAATACCTGATTATTCGACCTAGTAATCTACAAAATGGATCAACTCCAGAATATTATTAGAACTACTGAATTAGTGAATTTGTATAATTGAAACTTATTCAATCTCAATTGGTTCCAAACTTATACAAACGTATAATATTTAGAATTATAACTTGTATTTCTACTACTTAGTAAAAAAAAAAAAAGAAAATTAGCCTACAACGTCATTTGATGAGAATATAAAAGAATTAGGACAAACACTCCTAATGAATCAAGGGTACACTGAAACTGCAGAAATATGTCTCATAAGACCAAGAGATGATGTCTTTGAGTTTGATAATATCACTAACAGATTTAATATCTAACATTCCAGTTGACATCCTTCTCCCTCTCGCCATATGCCAGCTTCCGAGTTGCCATGTTGGTTCGGAAATCAATTCCAACCATTGGCCTTCTCAGTTCGAATTCTGCAGTGCGGACTCATTTGTCTTGGTGGCCAATCCTGGTGGTTTCAGCTTTGGGGTAGCAGATATCATGTGACAAGCTGGTGGGGTGTTTAATTAGTTCAGAGGTGGGGGTGGTTATTGTGCTAATCTTTCTGCCTTTTTTGTGTTTTGTGTTGTCTTTTTGGTTCTTTCTCTGGCCGTTGGCCTCTCACCCCCTAGCTTGGGACCATGGTGAGTGTAAACCATTAAAAAAAAAAAATGTGTCTAACATTCCTCTGAAAGAAAGACCATGGTACAAATAGGAATATGAAATTGAAAATAAACAAGATATCTGTAAAGTTTTAATTAGGTTAGCTCAAAAATTCTTGTGTGAGTGCTATAATAACGACATAATGTTAGCCAATGAACATCTACGGTATGTACTGCTTCCCTTTGAGAAGATGGAATAAACAACAATGGCTACAGCTTATCTGAATAGATGGAGTCAGCTACATGGATCAATCATTACCGCCATTGAGCTCTATCAAAAATAAAAAAAACACCTAAAACAAAATAAATGAAAAAGTATATTTTATGCTACATTATCCTCTTTCCTAGAATGTCAAAGGTAGTTTCTTAACTAGGATTAAGTTAAATCCGATTTATCATTATATACATTTTGAAGAATTCACTTAAAGAAAGATCTACGGCGCCAACACAATGTTGAAATACCGTCCACGCATTTGCCATGCTTCTCAATAGTGGCTAGATTCTGCTAGAGGCAAGCGACGTGCCGCTCCAAAATGCCAGTGACGGAGCATTGTAGCTTCTGAGAGTTCTCATCGCAGCATAAATAACGGCTTTTACGGAGAATTGTAGCCCCACAATGCTCCAACTGCTATCGCGGCTCACCTCAGAATAAATAGTGGCTGTTTGCAGTCACATCAAAAACTAATCTTTTTTTTTCCTTTTACAAAAGTTATGTTTTACACTTATACCCTCACTCATTCAGTGAAATCTCTGTTTTGCCCTGACTCAGACCTAGCTGCTTCCACCTATTTAAGAGAGAGGTAGGTCTCCAATGACCCATCACACAGAAACAAACTTCTAGGGTTTGGCACCGCTCTCCTTCTCACAATTGAGGAAGATGCAGCATCCGTTCGCAAAAAAATCAGGGATTCTGCGGTACCTACCCACTGTTCCGCCCGTTTCACGCTAGCTCACCCTTATTTCATGATCTCGCTTGTTTGCATGCGGCTTGCCATTCCCTCATGTTCTGCGCGTAGGTCTTCCTCAGCCTCAATCTCACTCACAAGGGCATCTTCTCCAGCCTTTATTTTGTACACAGGTCCGTCCTCTTCTAGCGTTGGAGATTTGAGTATTAGTAATGAATGCATCGGGTTGTTTTGAGTACTTAGGGTTATGGGCATCAATACGCATGTTTCCCAAATTTTGAACTTCCTAAATTGAACACACTATTTGGATACCAGCCGATCTGCAATTTTCTGTGCCGCTATAGGGTTTTTTCATATTTGCTACACTGCTATAGGATTTTTCATATCTGCTATGCTGTTATAAGGTTTTTCATATCTGCTGTGCTGCTATAGGGTTTTCTTTTGGGGTGGCCACTCCACGCCATTTTCTGCCATTAACTACTTTGGTGTGTGCATGTATAAAAACTAACTAGTATTGGCAGAAACAGACAAGGATGCAAACAATAAGGTGTACCCCAGAGTTTAGTGTAAATTCATGCCCAACACAAATGTCAAATATGTAACCAGCACACACAGACCTCCTTTTCCTAAGTCTCTATACTTCATAACACACACCAACACATATGCAATCATTCGGATGTCAGACATACAAGGGAAAAAGGGGGGGTATGCATGACATTTTCATCTTTTTCAAGTCTTTATTATCAATTACTGCACTGAACTTTAAGGTATTAAAATCTTGAAGTTAGATATGCGTTCAAATTTTCAGGCTAAAAATGACCAAAGTCCTTTATGCAAAAAATATTTCAATGTGACAAAAGCAAACTGGCACACCAGTCTGATGTCTGCTAAACATTTTTTGGACGTGACTTGGCCCAAATCACAAGGTGCTTCCAATGGGTTTCAAGCATCTACATTACAGGTAAAATTGACCGAAATAAATTGAGCTCAGTTTGCGAACTGTGCTACACTTTGCAGTTGAAACATGTTATTATTATTCTGAAATGAGATAGATATTCAAGAACAACCAGTAACCTTGCACTATGTAAACAGAGGCAAAAGCTGCATATCCTTATTTTCTTTTTGTTATGGTCATCTGCATGTGATATTGCCAACATGTAAATATGCGATGGGGGATAAAGAGCAAACCTCAGCATCTTTTTGGCTCTGTCTAATCTGATCCAACAGTCCTTGTGTCTGCGATATCTTTTCTTTTTCATCAGAAATCTCCTGCTGTAGCTTAGTTTTCTGTTTCTCCCAAGCAAGAAGCTTCTTCAGGCACTTTTTCTCCCTTTTCGCAACTTCTAAGCTAGCTGACACTGACTCTGATGCACTTAATTTGGAAGCCTCCATCTCTGCTTTGATTTCTGCATTCTCTGTCTCTAGTCTCCTCACAGCTGCATTTGCACGGTCCACTTGAGCACTAGCCTTTCTCAAAGCATTCTCCATCTCCGAGAGTCTCTTCATGGTTGTGTCCTCCAGCGTCTGTTTCCCTTTCTTCAACCTCTGAGTCTCCTCTCTTTCCATCCTTAATGTTTTGATCTCAGTCAGATCACTGCTTAGCTTTCTCGCTGCTTGCATTGCCTTCTGATGAGCCCAATCCTTCCGCTCCTTGACCTGTTTCTCAAGATCCTTAATCTGATGAAATAAAGTGACTATCACCTCATCCTTCTGATCTTCTGCCACAAGCTCCAAATTCTCATCAAGATTCAGATCACGAAATTTACTCAGCACCGAGTTCACAGCATCTTGGTTTTCAACATTCTGAGAATCTCCAGGCTTTACAGCCGGGACTTCTGTCCCCTGCACAGCCGAAGAATCTGAATTCGGTAGGGCACTACCTCCAGAAAAGGCCTTTGCCTGAGTCTGCAACTGCTTCGAGTTTGCCCTAAAACCAGCCGCAAATGCAGCAACATTCCTCTTCAACAATGACTGCATCGAAGGCGAAAGGTTAAACCTCTTAGGCAACTCAACATCCCTTTGCAGCTGGAAATTCATCTCACCACCATAAGAGAACAGCCCATTCGCCTGAAATTCCGGCCCTCCGCCACTTCCAAATCCCCAACCCCCATGAAACCTGCACAGGGCAGGAGCAACAACACCAGCAGCAGAAGCAGAATTATTACCACCGGACTCAACAGCAGCAACCGAAGCAGCAGTAGGAGCAGGGTACCCATGTCCTGGCACCGGAATCTCCATAGTACTGGCCCTCCCGACATGAAGATCACTCATGAGCAAACACCACATGGCATCACCTTTGGTCAAATGAGGCCTCACTTGTTGCAACAGACACACCATACCCGCCAAAGAGTACTCCTCCAACTGCCTCATATCAGCGAACACAGGCTCAGTCTCATCCAAATTCCCAACACCACCATTCCCGCCGCTGCCGCCGCCAACACTTACACCATTACTATTCAAATACGCCAGTGAGTTGTGCAAGATGTTTGTGAGCACATCCATGCCACCGTAGCAGTGCCCATTCCGCAATATAGCCTTAACCGCCACCTCCTCGTCGTAGCCCAAAGTAACGAGCTTCGAAACAGCTTCGTTGTAAATGAATTCCAGGTTTTTCAGCAGGATCTCCTCCAATTGTTCCTCCGTGCAGTAGCCCCAACCCGTTTCCTCGGCGTTAGGGTTCGGGTTCGGGCTCTGATGAGCGTGATTGGGACCCACACGGTACTTGAGGGGCTTGAGGCCAGACTCGGCTATGGATTTGGATATGGGGTCCCTATCGCTCGAATCAGAATCGGGTTTCGATGACGATGATCGGGGTCTCCGATTGGCTCTTATGTGTTTCTCCCTCACAGTGCAACCCATTTCTGCTTGTTTGTGCTATTATGGTGTTTCTCGTTGATTTTATGGGGAGATTAGGGATTACGAAGGGAAGAATATGATAAAAATTGAAACTTGATTAAGAGAGAAAACAAGACTCACTGATGAGGATTAGGATCGAAGCCGCGAGAGAGAGAAGAGCGCGATGGAATTTTGATGTGGAGATTGATTGATGGAAGAAGAGGAACCAGCAAGCTGAGGCAGCTTGTTTATGTTGAATTTGGTGAGTTCAGTGCTGAGAATCAGAAGCTTATAAAGGTGCTGTGTGGTTAGGAGGGTGTGCACTTGTAGTGTTGGCATTGCCTACGTAAGAAGCTCGGACACCACTTCACGAGACTAGGAGGCTGTGCACTTTAAGCTGGCATAACTTAGGAAGCTCGGACACCACTTCATGAGATTGTAGTATTTTTTGTGTGTAACACATTATGGACATTAAATACAAAAATTACTTGTCTAACACTTGTTACATGTGTTAGGAGGGTGTGCAGTTAGAGTTGTTACATGAATTAAACTACAACCCTAACTATAACCCTAAATTAGAGAAGTTCATAACCCGATCCGACCCGTCAACTCGGATTGGTCCGAAGCATTCGGGCCAATTGGGTCCAATTTCAAAAAAATTCTAAGAAAAAAAACCCGATTGTAATTCATACCGGGTTCGGGTCTAGCCTCGAGCCACCCGGCCCAACTTGACGGCCCGTATACTATATTATTATACATTATTTATTTTTTTACCTTCATAATTACAATTTATTTCCACTAATTCTACACATCTGGTCTATTAATTTCCAATTTTTTTCCATGTCTTTCAGCCCAATTTCATTTTTCTCAGCCCAATTTTATTAAGCAGCCCAAATGTCTTTCTGCAGTGGCTTGTCTCAATTAGCCCTCATCTGACTGGGCCACTCACTAGCCCTCAATCCTCATCTCACTTTGCTCAATTTTCATTTCTGAAATTCAGAGTTCATCTTCAGAGACCCTAAACCCTCGCCTCGCCGCGCCTCCCTCCCCGCGCCTCGCCTCCCTCGCCTCGCCGCGCCTCGCCTTCCGCGTTGCCTCCCTCGCCTCGCCTCGCCGCGCACTCGTCGTCCCTTGGTAAGCCACTGTTTCAGTGTAATTTTATTGCTTTTTTTTTTTGGTTTCCCTTTTTTCTTCGTCATTTTTGGATGAACATTCTGATGAGTGATGATCAACGATTGCTTGGATATGAGGTTAGCTGTGGTTTATATGAGATGTTTGGCTTTTATTCCCACACTCACTCATAGTCATTGTCATTCTCATCTCTTCGATGGTGTGGGGAGGAGTTTTGCTCATCATTTTCTCATAATTATTTCTACTTGTTCCTTCATTAACTGTGTTTTTGCTTTGGATCTAATGCATCACATTTATGCATTTGTTATTGTTGTTATTATCATTATCATTATTATTATTATTATTATTATCATTACTTTCCCACTTCTTTTTGTAATGAAAATGAAAGTCCACTTTGAACTTTCTGGGAATGTCCAGTTCTCATCTCAAAATGGAAACACAATCTCAGTTCTTACTTTAAATCGCTTTCATATTAAGCATTCTCTTTTGACTGAGATCTTAGATTATTCAGTTGGCTATTGTTTGATAAATGATAACAATACAAACATTGTAGTTGTGATTCCCTTCTGTTAGTGCCACAAAGAGAAGCATTCCACCATAAGAGCCTCTGTCTCCATACCTTGTGCGGCGTTGTCTTAAGGGCCTTGTGATTCGCATGCTGAGTCAGGTGCTTCGATTTCTTAGGTCAGAATTTGAAGTTTTGTTTGGTTTAGCTAATTTTAGTTTATTTATATAATTGTTTGTAGACTAAATCTCATAATTTCGAACTTGCGGAGATAGTCAATTGGGAATCCTTTCCTCTGACTCAATTTACCACAATTCTGTTTCTGTTTCTGCTTCTGCTTCTGCTGTTTCTGTTTCTGCTTCTGTTTCAATTCCATCTGATTTTGCTGTTTCTGTTTTTGTTTTTGCTGTTTCTGTTTCTGTTTTTGCTGTTTTTGTTTCTGCTGTTTTTGTTTCTGCTGTTTCTGATTATTTTTAAAATTTATTTTGGCCCGCTTTGGCCCGGTCTAAACTCGGGTTTTTACTCGGCCCGAAGATGATCGGGTCTATCAGGTCTAGGGTTGGGTCCGAGTCCTCAAAATTGACCTGGTCTAAATATAGGGCCGGGTTCGGGTATAGGCCAACCCGGCCCGGCCCGGCCCATGAACACCAACTAAAAAGCAAACCCTACTCATAATCATTAAACCCCTAACCCTAACACTAAACCTAAAACTAACCCTAGGCACCAAAAACTACAAACCCTTACCCTAATAATCAAACAAAAACCATAATTGTAAACCCTTATCAAACCCTAACCCTAAATCCTAAAAAACAAACACTAAACCTAATGACCTCCATCAGCATCACTGGTCTTTGACGTCATCTGGAACCTGTTCATACTCTCCTGGAAAACCATAATCGAGTGGGTATGAGAACACTTCGTTCTCGGTGGAAACTCTTAATCGTATCTATCGCTTCATTTCTCAATTATGAATCCAGGCCACCCAGGAGTTCTCTAAATGATCATGCACATGGTTGTAAAACTCTCAAGTTAACTCGTAAACGAGTTTACGAGTTTACTACACAAAATGAGTTAACACTTATGTAAACTCTTTTTTGGTAAACTCGTACGAGTTTAAGTAAACTCTCGATTCTACTACCGAGTTTACGAGTTAAAATCTACCTACGAGTTTATGAGTTTACCTCAAAATGTATAAATTTTGTAACTTTGTTAGATACTTACCTAACTTTGTTTATATTAGATGATACATGTTGAGTTTATTTAGTTAATTTCATATATTTATCATAATTGAATTATGTTTTATTGAACTATAAAATAATACAGATACTGAATAAAGTATGACATAACCACTAAGTGTCATGCATTAAGGTGTATTTTATGATATTTCTATTATTAATTTAATTTAAAGTTAACATTATTCAATTTAATTAAGTTTAGTTCCTAATTATATTTCTTATAACATATTTTTTTACGTACGTAAACTCATACGATTCGAGTTTGCTGAGACTCCACGAGTTTACTTAAACTCTCGAGTTTGACAACCTTGATCATGCATACTATAATTTCCTACTAGTTATTCTCTTGGGCCTAAGTCCTGGATAACTTTATCTATGCTTACTATGTGAGGGGAACTTCTAATCTTTCATTACCTAGTAATTCGTGCTGACTAATCTTACTCGTCGGAGCTTCGTGATATCTTATCACCTGCTCTCGTACCCTCCGTCTCGAGCGTTCTCTTGACGGTAACTGGCAACATATACATATTATGACATACACATACATGCATCATATACATTTCATATGCATCATTCATATTCTTTTTCACATATTCATAGTCATTTCATATGCATGGCATTGGGATCTCTCACGTGCACAATGGCTGCGTCCATTTTCATTTTCATAGTAAATCCCACTCAAGTAGCCGTGGCCTACAGCCTACTACCTCTTTGCGTTCCCTATTATTGTCGACCCGGCGGCGCAATCCGGAATGGTCCTCGACCATGCTTCGTATCATCGAGCAACGATATTAACAACCACCCTTCCGTGGGGATGGCGAGGGACCCGTCCTAAGGCAAACGTAACCAAATAGGGGACTTGACATGTCCATATCCATTTTTCATATACATATTCATTCATTGGACTCGTGACGTCACGTCCTCTCATTCATTTTCATTTTAGCTTTTCCTGTCATACAGTTGTCTTTTATAAATCAGGTCACAACCTGCGCTTCATTTATCAATCCTCCCTTTTGGGACTGGCGGGGCTTGTCCGTAAACGTGCCGAGATATACGAATCATCCTAACAGCATATATCATCTAACATAAAACCACATAGACAATGGATAAGTTAGGTTATCCATTTGCATAGTTTCTGCTACTCGTTCAGCGAGTCTACGCAAAATCCAAACTTGCTCGGTTGCTTCCAAGATCTTGCTCTATGATAGATCTATGAGAGAGAGATTTCTCTAAGACTTTAGGAGAAATTGGTAAGGTTAGGATTAGGGAAACTTGGCTAGGTTCTGTGAAGGAAAGTCTCTAGGTTCGTGTTCTGACAGAGTAACGGTTGAGTGTGTAATTGGACAGAGTTTTGGCAATGTTCTCTTTTTTCTCCAAAATTTTGGATCTAAGCGGGTATTTATAGGCCCTTGGCCTAATTTCACTTTCCCATTTTGCCCTTGGCTAAATTTTCCATTTTACCCTCACATGACATAAGCCATGACATAAGCAAGCCTAGTCACTACATGACTCATGCCAAGACTCATAACTTTGAATTGTTGACTTGGCCATTTGGGCCATTTTTGGCCGTGGGGAGGCTTTGTGTCTTGGCCAATTTTTGTGGCCAAGAATTAAGGGTCACATACAGATCAAATTTTGATCAGGTTTGGTCGTTACCAGTTCCAGTACTTCGCTTACGGTTATCCAAAAATATTCCGATCACGTCCTTGTGATCTACTAATTTTTCTATGGAAGAATTTAGGTTAATTTAAGGTATTTGTAAACTTTTCTCTGTAAGAGTACGTTTTTCAGATACCTTAGATATACCATTGCACTTGGAAGACAAAAATGATTTATTCTAGTGTCTGCAGAATTTTATGAAACTGAGCAGAATTATTTCTACAGACACTTTTAACCTAAGAGTTCATATTTCTAATGGTTTAACCTACAATGAAAATTCCTAGGCATTTATCTAGCGATATTTTTACTAAGGAGAAAGTGAGATGTTACAAATTTCGTCCTTCTTATTTTTTAAGTCAGACTTGTTAGTCCTTCAGATAGTATGCGCACATGACATTAAATGACCCTGTTATGCTCATGTCCCCCTTTATTAAAAATATTTCAACTTTTGGAACAGGTAAAAATTGAAAGCAAATAGCTTTGTCACTAAGCTGTCAACATTGTTGTGATATAACGTTGCAACTATTATATTTATTTTATACTTGAACTGTTACTAATTAGTGATTCAAAAAGTTGAACTTAGTACATCAAACTAAATAAGCAAACACAGTTCAAGTGTAAAATAAATATAATAGTTAGAACATGATACTACAATAATGTTGGCAATTTAGTGACAAAGTTGTTTGCCTCTCAATGAGGAGCCCTCGATTGCAAAAGTTGGATTTTTTTTTGAATAAAGGGTACATGGTGATGTGACATTTAACATGTTAAGTTTCATTTCAACAATCACCGTTATGCATATTAATGGAAGGATTAATAAGTCTGTGACATAGCAATTCACGTGTCACGTCACTCTCTTAAGTGTTAATAACCACTATTAGAATGTTAAACATACTAACTGAAGGACAAATGAGTCTTACCTTAGAAATTAAAAATGACAAAATTTGTCCCAAAAAAAAAAATTGACCGCGATAAAGTTGCCCGAAATGGAAATTATTAAGTTGATTTTTTTTCTTTCCAAAATTAAAAATTGCAAACCTAATTCTAGTTCAGCAATTTCACAATCAGTCCCCCGATTCACAAATCCATCTCTCTCCCTAACGACTCCTCTCTCTCTCTCTCTCTCTCTCTCTCTCTCTCTCTCGCTCTCTCTCTCGCAGCACCGTGCGGCCTGCCAGCGACGGGCTCCTCTCACCTTCCTCTCTCGTGGTGCTTCGTCTCTCCGTGTCAAGCACAGCCACCCGCCGCCGCGGTGTGTGTGTGGAAGAAGGAATGAATGAACACACCCAGCATGCATGTGCATATAGTAGTACCACATTTTGCTTGAGTTTGAACGGTCCACTGACTAGTGGAGACAGTGGAAACTGAGGAAATCTGATCAACATTTTTTTATTTTTTGATACCATTTTATGAGTTCTCACATGGTTTTGATTCACGAAAAAAATCTAATCTTTGATTTGCTTAATTTGCTGATTATGGTAGTTAGTTCTATTGTGTGTGATTGACTTGAGTTGCCCCCATTTTTGTTTTCTTTGATTTTGTATATTCTCAATCTAGAAACTTTTGGAGTGTGTTTGTGTGGTTGGGGGCAGATTCATGGTTTAGTTTTTCAAAGATTGGGTTTTTTGGGCCAACAGGGACCCGCGGGGGTGGCGGGGAACGGGGTGTTTTGGGGGAGCGGGGATGGGGCTCCCCTCCCCCGGCCCCGTCCCGCTCCACTCGGGTGATATCCCTAATTCTAACCTAGGTCTTCAGGTTTCTTTCTTCCTTATTTTTATTTTTTTCTTTTGTATTTTTATTTTTTTTTAATTTTCATTTTACTCTGATTACTTGTCCTTCAGCTGATAACCTCACAGACATTCCTTCCTCAGGTTCCTAATCACTATTTCTTCTTAAATTTCTCGTTATTTTTAACTAAGCATTCTTTTTTTTTTTCCCCTTTCAAATTGTTCCTGGGTGAATGGTTGTTGAATTAATTGGTTATGTCTGCATTTATTATGTTTTTTTTTTCCAATGCTTTTCATTGTTTTTGCTTGAAATGGGGATCCTGTGGGGACCGGCGAGCTGATGATTTGCTAGGTGAAGAGCCTTTTACATGCATTTAAAGAGATCTTTAATTTGTGTATCTTGTTCCAAAGTTTGGTGTAGTTTGTGACATTTTTTTAATCAATTTTCAATTTTCAATTTCCCAAGCAGCGATGGGAAAGATGTTCAAGAATAAGAAGGCAGGGGAGAGACATGGACCCGCAAGACAACATGGCGAGGTGCAGGAGGATCAAGAGTTGGACATAAAGAAGATTATGAAAGAAGTTGAAAATTTTAGTAATTCCCATTATCTATTCTCATCTGAACTTATTACCCTTTTCTTGACTGTTGTCTCTATCTTTATCTTTTCATTAAATTTGCTTTTTCTTGTTGATGTGCTTTTGGTCTTTTGCGGAGAATTTGAATAGACATCCAAGTCAGGCTGTTTTTGTATAATATTTTGTGTAATTCGGTTGAATTTCTTTGATTTTTCTGATGCATCCTTACAATACATACTTGGTAACAGCTCCAATTTTTAAGTAGACTTTTATGGATTGTACTGATTTATGTGGCTGTATAGATGTGATGATACTGATTCCATAGTCTGGAAGCTTGGTGTGTCATATGAGCTGATGTCATTGTAATATTGGAGGAAAGTTAATAACTACGTTTAAAACTTTCAATTCATTTTCTCTTTATGGATTAGCATTTGGCAGTTTTAGTTTATGGATTTATTGAACTTTTATATTTCAGAATTTATAATTTCATAGGTCTAGGAATAAACATTTAATGGGTCTCTTGTCTTCCCGTGGTGTTTCTCCTTTCCATATAAAATTTCTTCTATGTTTTCCACATAATAGAACTTTTTAGCATTCTTAGCTTAAACTGTTTATATGTCATTCTAGAAAGCTTACACAGTTGTGTTTTATGATAAAAGGCAATGTACATTTGAGTAACAGTTAGTGTCACATGTACATTTGTTTTAGTGAATTATGCAGTAACTTATGACTATAGCTTCCTAAACCAGTATAATTTGGCAAATTGAATCGTATAATTGGTTGTTTGTTAGTCCGTGTTCATTTTTTAGGAGTTGATTTGTTGAAAATTTTGTGAAGAATTCAACTTAGACTTCTGTAAGATATGTGGACCAAAATTGTGCCTCTATATATATATATTTATATATGTGTGTGTGTATCTTCATTTTCAAAATGTATTGTGTTATAATAATTTTGCATATGGGAGGTTTTCATATGTTAGGTGTTAGAAAAAGTAGACTAGGACGGAAGTTCACTGAATTAACTCAGATTCCAGGACTATATCCCAAGTTGATATGATATACCAGCCTATGGTTTCTGGAAAATGGAACAACAATACTGGGACATGATGGAAGTGAGTGCCTACTCTCTCCCATGATCTAATTAATATCCATCCTACCTCTCTTATTCATCCCTTCTCCCTTATAACCCATTCAGCCTCCAACCTTTTCCCATTTCCTTTACCTTGTAAGCAAGTTTTTTACAGCCCAAATTCCTTTACTAGTCATTACTCATATTTTTCCCAAGGGAGTGCTTATCAATACTTCTCCCCAAAAGATCCACCTTGTCCTCAAGGCAGGGTTACAAGGATGTGTATGGGGGTATCCAAAAATAATTCACACCAAGGTCCCATTGCTTGATGTATAATGGCCTGGAACCTTGCTTCAGAAGCTGAGTCTTTGTTTGTGAACCTAAGTCAGCCTGTACACTTATTGACTCAGCTTGATTCATAACCTAAGTCATCACTAGTGCATATCTGGCAGGTTCAACGCATAACATTCATGGTAATCATCAGTGATCAAGACAAACAGGAGAAGCCGTGGTGTGTCCAAGCAGAATCATTTGTGCTTTTTCTCTGGAAGTTCCATGCTAGTAAATTGTTGGAAAGCTCCCTTTGTCCTGTCACTCTTTCTGGAAGCTCTAGTTAGTGTCTAACTTTGGCTAAAAAACTCTTTGCTGGACCACTTAGTCCCATTCCAGTATACCATTTGGATTGAGGTCCAAGTTCCATGACCTGGTCCTTTTCAAATATTTTTGAGTTATTAGATGCATAAATTAATAATACTACTTTCATCAAAAATTCATTTCCTTTTGTAAGTTGGTTTTGGCACATTTGCTCTAGAAGATAATTTCCTAATGCAGCATTCCAATTGCTCTCCTTACTGATTTGGGCTTAGCCCATTAGGTTTAACAAATTCTGTACTGCCCTTCCTTCTTCTTTCTCTTCTAGCTGCTAGTGAGAGACTGTTATGTTAGCTGCCATCGCCTCCTGAAGCTTCGCCGCCACTGTCGCAGCAGTATTTGGGTCTAGTGGTTCTAGTGGCTTAGGCAATCGAAGCTTCGCTGGTATTCTAGAAACCTAGAGCTCTTCTTTTCTTTGGTGATACATTCGCCCCTTTTTTTGGGGTCTGTCATCATGTCCGCATCTATATTTTGCACCTTCATTGCTAGACTAATAGACATTTACCTTTCACTATCTCCTTCCCTGGTTGGGTTCAATCTCCTCTCTAGCAAGTGTCTGTGTTTACTCAAAACTTGCAGGTATTGAAAATCCTATCCACTCTTTGCACGTCCATGTATAATTGTGGCTTCTCACACTCGTTATATTCATTGAATCTCTTCCAAGCTTTCTCCAATGTCTCTACACAGGATTCCATGACTACAGCTCATGTGATCACCATCCAAATTCCAAAGCTCGCTGGATTAGCAGCTCTAATACTAGTAGATAGGTACCAAATAAATAATAGAAAGGGAAGAAGGAAAGTTCCCTGAATTGACTTTAAACTGCAGGACTGTATCAAGATGATATCAACCTCTGGTTTCTGGAAAATGGGTAAAGAATGCAGGGACATGCAGCCTTCAACTATTTCCCCCTTCCCTCCCACCACCTTGCCGAGTTGGCAAGTTTGTTATAGCCTAAACTTCTTTTTCTATCCCTTACTCATTTTCCCGAGGGTCTTGTCTAGGTGTGCCTATCATTTTCTTTATCTATTTTAAGTTGAAGGTGTTGGAGCTAAACAAATTATTGGTATCATACTCGGTTCACCATGTTTTATTTGCCTTCCCACTATGTCCATCTATATTCTATTGCAGTTGCTTTTTATAATGGCTGCTAATTACCATTTTTATCAGGCCACTCGTATATGACATGGAAAGAGCGTAAAGTGATTGAGAATAAAAAGGTCGTCTCACTTGGTGGAAAGGTGAGGTCTATTTGTTGATGCTATTTTTCCTACTGCCAATACAAATAATTATTAGCAGCGTGCTCAACAAACTAACTTGTGTTTTATTTGCACTTATATAGCCCCCCAAGAATCAGAAATTACCTTTGAGTGTGGCACGGCCAACGATGAAGAAACAAAAGGAGAGAGAGCAGAAAATGCTCCACGAGGTAATATTTCTGTCAACTTTCCCTGTTTTTCTCCCCTATCTTTTCTGTTTGTCTGACTTACAGTAACTGTAACTGACCTCGTTCTTCTTATTTTACCCCGGTTCATAGCGTTTGATTCTTGGACAATTTGGGGGGAAGCGGGGTGGTAGTGGTAAAAGATCAGTGGGTAAGCACAAGCCTGAGGACAGGGGTCTGAAGGCAAGTGAAGGTCGTTTTAGAAATGGCATACTCGACGTGAGGCATTTGTTAAATTCAGCACCATCAACAGGTCATGATGCTGGAGCCAGTATGTCAAGTAAAGGGAAATGGAAAGGAGGTAAGGCGGAAGGAGGTAAAAAGGGTCCTGGTAAGAAGCATCGTTGATTACCATCCCTTATTGAAAAGTTTTGTAGGAAAGTTAAACATTTTTAGACATTTATAAATTTAGTATGACCTTTGCAGGTTTCAACTTTCATCTGATGTAAACATATTTATACAGTTGACTTTCCCCTTTTTCTCTTTTGAGGTATTGTCCTTGTCGACGGGTTATAGCTCTAAACCATTTAGGGTGTGTTTGTTTTGTTTTTGGGGGCTTAATCATGCTTGCAATTGTGTAACCCGTGAACAGTTAAACAGAGGTGAAAAACAATTGAAAAATACGAGAGACGAGCGGCATATACGTTGTTGATACAAACAACTAAAAGAGCAAAAGGTATTTCAGGCATGGCCTAAAAGGACGACTTTGATTCTTAATTTCAAGGGCTACATAGACGCGTCTCTGCGTTGTTTATGCATCTCCTTGAGCAAGGTGTGATTTAGGGTTGTACATGGGTTGGGCCGAGTCGAACCCGACCATGTAAATGACCTGACCCGACAAAATATGGGTGGGTAGGGTCAAGTTTTTTTTTTTTTTTTTTGTGTTTCTGGGTTGGATTGAAATGGGTACATAGTACTTGAATTACGAAGGAAATGTAAAGAAAAGACCATAAACAAACCCTAATTCTAGGACTTGTAAGAACAGAAAGCAAGTAAAGTGGGAAATAACTCTGTGAGTGAGGGGGTTATAAGCGTGAAAATTCAAGTCCTTCCTATGTTCGATGTGTCTATTTATAAGGGAAATGCATTTCATGCATGCTTGACAAGTGTCCCCAAGTGGTTGAGTTCCTTGGCCTTTGTAACAACCTGACTTTTTGCTTCGAATTAAAATGTTATTTAAGGAAGAATTAAAAATATAATAATAAGGAAAAGGCAAGATAAAATGAACTAAAATTCAAATATTAACTTTATTTCGGTAATATTAGTTAAAAATAATCCCTTGACGATCTCGTGACGTCAGGTGACGTTTGGATCGAAATTAGGGTTTTATTGTAATTTCTTTACGACTCATAGGAGCCTGTAAAATATATTAATATGAAATTAAATGTAAGAAAATGTCATCTAAGATTTTAATATTAACTAGGATAATTAATAGGTCACAACGGTATGCCCGGAATATTTTTAGGACATCCGGACATAAACAATTAATGAACTAACATAACCTAAAATAAACTAAGGGCAAAATTGGAAATATCAATGGTCCAAGGCCATTAAAACTACACGGCTAGCCACCCCAAAACCGAACATGCACATCCAAACATACCAAAGTTCATTTCTTCTCCAAAATCTTCCAAAACCTAAAGCTTTCCAAAATCCTCCATAACTCCATCAAGGTAAAATCATCATCCTTTGCTCTTTATCATCTTAAATCACTTTCAAATTAGTCAAGGGCAAGCTAGCATCAAGACTAGGAAGTGTCTTCAAGAGGAATTCAAGAATCAAGTTCTAAAACCCTAAACTCCATAATCTAAGGTTTATGCTTTCTTAACAAAGAAGAGTTCAAGCAAGTCATTAAGCTTCAAGCTCATCATCATAATTCATTTTTAAGTCCCTAAGGAAGGCAAAGCAAGCATAGTTGGTGAGTTTCATCCCTTGGTACAAAGCCAAGCTTCCATAATCCATCTTTACCCTAATTATGCTAAGATGTCATTTTAGGTTAAGGAGTTCTCTAGCAAACAACCAAGGCTTGGTTTCCTTTTCTCCTAGCATCAACAGGTTCTTGAAGAAGCGGGTAACTCTAGTTCCTCACCTCTTGATGGTGGATGAGTGTTTGTGTATGTTGTGTGCTTATTTGCTCATGTATGTGACTTATGGAATATGTGATGAAATATGTTAGAATTGATGTTAGGTTTAGGAAGACAATTCTGAAGAGTCTTGTGACCTGGATTGGATGTGATTATTATGCTTGAATTATGTGTGAGACTCATGTAGGGTGCCATGGAAGAGAAGGGAAGAAAATGGAAGAGAATGGCAATTCGGTTTGCATGTCTCGAACAGGGGTCGCTGAGCGACGCCTCAGGCACCGCTGAGCGAGACATGGCCTACGTGGAAAGGTGAAAAGATATTTTTAAATTAAGGCGGTGGAAGAAGGCTCGAGAAAGTTTCAGTCGCTGAGCGATAAGGTTGGTACCGCTGAGCGATGCAACCTTTATCGCTAAGCGCCAAGGTCCAAACCGCTGAGCGAACCTCAGTTTTCGCTGAGCGGCTTGAGACTAAGGAAAGCTGATGGTACCCTCTTGAGGCTCATAGTATGGTATTTGATGCTGTATGATGATTGATGGTTGAATTGTATGCACGTATATGCTGTATGTTATGAATTAAGATGGAATATGCATGTTATTGGTAAATTATGTTGAAATATGTGATATGCCATGTACTCTGAGACACCTAGTTAAAGATATGATAATTAACTCTGAAATAAGGAAAGATGCTGAAATGAACCATAGGGAACAAGTATGCCATGCTGCAGGTACAAAATGCTGAATTACTGCTGAACTGCTGAATCAGGGCCAATGCCCAATACTGCTGAATTAGGGCCAATGCCCATACTGCTGAAACATGGCTATATGCCACATACTGAAAAGGGCTAAATGCCCCAATACTGAAATTGGCTATATGCCACATGCTGCTGAGGCCGTGATCACGAGAGCCAGATAACAAGCCCATTTCAGTAGGTCGGATAGACATACTGAAGATGGAAGCCCGCCACAGGTGGTGTCGAGAGGGCATGCCTGGAGGTGTGCGGTTACCACGCCTATGCATTGTCGTACGGGGGCAAGCTTAGGTGGGGGTACAATACCAGCCCACTGTCGAGGGGTCCCTAGGGGCACACGGCAGGTGGAAGCCCACCGCAGTAAGGTCAGGACAGTGTCGGCCTATACTGAGGGTGTGAGGTTATTCCGTCATACTAGTGTCAACAGAGGACATTATTATGGTGGGAATAACACCTATGCTGTTATACTGCTGTATTCTGCTGCACTGCTGTATTCTGTTATGCTGTTAAATGCTGTTACTCTGTTACATTCTGCTGGACATGTTATGCTGCTCATTCTGTCATGGTTATGTTGATGATTCTGTGATATGTATTCTGCTGAATTCTGTTATGTTTATATTCTGCTGAATTCTGTTATGTCTGTATTCTGCTGAATTCTGCTATGTCTGTATTGGATGATGTGATGTTTATTCTGATGACTCGGTTATGCTGAATGTATTCTGATTACATGCCGTTATTCAATTCAATTTCTGCTGTTATGCCGTACCGTCAAGAGCACGCTCGAGACGGTTAAGTATATTCACGAACTGTTAATCAGCACGAGAATGTAGTAAGCAAGAATAGTTCCCATGTCACATGTTAATGCTGCTAAAGCCGTTCAGATAGGCAAGATAATAAATAGTAGGCTGATTAGTATGTATGTTCACTAGAGATCTCTGAGCGGCCTGAAGTCCGACATAATCTGATGTACGACTCAGGAACTAAGGTTATTTCCACTGAGAACCTACCGTTCTCATTCCCCACTGTTTTATGACTTCAGGTACAGAAGAGGATGAATCATATTTTGAGGATGCAGAAGAGCCGCCAGATGAGCCATGAGCGGCTAGGAGATAGATAGATGGTTATGTTTTGCCAAGGGCTTACTGTGTAGCATTCCAGTAGTCCTTGTATTTTGATGCTGTGTATTTTGGGATTCTGTACGTGACATTTTGACCTATGTACATATTATGTATACAGTGATGTGACTTTGTATGGTGGACCCAATGGATGTATATTACCTGTTTTACTTATCATAATGTTATCCGCTTTGTTATTATAGTTGTTTACTTCCAACGCATGGCTCTATATTATTATTAATATGATTCAAGCAAAAGTTTAAAATGGGTCCTTATTTTATAAACAATGACTACTTTCAAAAGATAACTATGGACTAAGGTATTCCGACCAGGTAGACAATAACCTAGTGAGCTTTGTTTACTACGTACGGGTAAACAGTTAGCTAGGGTGTTTCAGCCTTCGCTTCATGTCGTTGAATATCCTCTTTTTGGCTCCAAATAACTTATATTTATTTGAATTCTAATATGAATTTTGGCGCAAATAGCTACTCACTTCCATTTATTTGTGCGTTGTCCTTTGAGTCATCCACCATGCCTCTCCTTATTCTGAAATTTCCAAGTCCTTGAGCAGCTTGCTTCTTTTACAGGTTGCTATGAATGAATATGTTTTTGAGAGTTATCTCCTTCCTTCATCTTGTTGCTAAAAGAGGTTACCAGCCACTTATCCTTTGGTTGTCTTTCTTCTCAATTGAACATGTTAACTCGTAGTGATTGTTCAAGGTTGGCCGATCTTGTCTTTCTCCGGAGGGTCGCTAGATCTTCCATTTCAATTTTAAAGGAGTTCCCACTCATTTTACATACTTGCCCTCATAAAGTGGACTCTTGTGCCTTTCTAGTTTCCTTAATTATTTTTGGTATAACAAGATGCCCCCAATATTTTCCTTTGAAGGGTATAAAAGGAAAATATTTTTTGTTGAATAATGAGAGAAAAAAACCTTTTATATTTTTTCCAATAAAATACTATTAAAATTTTAAAAAGGTTTCACGTGGGTTTCAAAAAATATCATCACACATCCCTTTAGGTCACTTCCACTTCTGCACCTTTTTCTCTCCAACTTTCCAATTTCTTAAAACTTCATTGAGAAGTTTCGAATTTCTTTTATTTAACATCCACAAATTCAACCTTTTCTCTTTCTTTGATTTCTCCTCTTCTAATATTCTCATCATCTCTCAAATTCATCCTTGCTTCAAAGTTTTTTCCTTTCTCAATTTTAACTCTCCTTCACTAGAATCCCTTTCTCCCTTTTATTATACTCTCACTACTCTCCCATGGCTTCGTAAACCCCAGAATCTTCAGGGCAAAAAGAGGAGAACATTCCTCTACTTGCTTTTGCATCATCACCTATTCAAGGAAAACCCTTGAAGGTGGAACTAGATCCCTCACTAGAGTTCCAAGAAATTTGGTGTAGTTAGGTAATGCTTCCTTTCTCACTCTTTGGAAAAACTCATAGCTATATTGGTCCGTTATTCAGTAGGGAAGATGCATTTATGGTGGCCCATTTCTTTCCTTGCATGCTTGAGCAAGAAATTCTAGCCAGCAAACCTGTCATATCTGCGTGGCAATTCCATCAATGTTAGGAATAATGTTAACAACAATAGTGAATTCATTTCCTGGATGGATCGCCTAACGAAAGAGAAGAGTGGGCTACAAAAAACCCTAGGTCTATGACATTCTTCAATTATTTAGGTATGATATGAAGTTAGATAGTTCGATGATGGACGGCGCCTATCAATTTTAGAACCCTTAGACCAATAGCCTCCATCTTCCCTGTGGAATGATAGGCCTAACTCTCTTCAAGGTCACGACTATCACATGCTTATCTACCTTGGGAGAGCTAATCACTTCGAACATGGAACACTCTGAGGAGGAATATGAGGTCAACTTTGAGAGTAAAAGCTATAGTGATTTAATCAAGCACAACATTGATATTGATGGTGGTCCTATAACAGATTCTAAGCATATTGCTTTCCTTCAATATTATTTGAATGACTGTGTCTTTGACTCTCGCTCATACACGATGACCAGTTCTGATGATGGCTTTCATAAGTTGGTCGTCTTGCTTCATGAAGGTTGCCAAGTGTGCTTGGCTAACTCACTCAATACTACTGTTACTAAAATCAAGAAGGGCAACCCTGTGCTAAAGTTTGGTGGCCCCATATGGTTGCTTCAGCTCTGCTAAATGCTGTCTTCCACAACCATTGCAAATATCGACCCTACTTGATGGATTGTATAGAGAAATTGAACGTCTCACTTTGAATCATCTATCCTATAAAAGGAAAAAAAGCGATCTCCTCAAAAAGACCATTTCGAATAATTCTTCTTCACTCCATTTCATGAGATGGGATTGCGTTGTCAAGGTGACCTTATTGCTTCTCCATTTGTCGAAAGGAAGGTCAGAACATCTTGGTTTACTCGACCCATGACCTCACCTGATTTGAGTTTTTGTGCATGCAAAACTACCTAGTAAACTTCCCAGACAAGAGAGGTGCACAAGTTGTCCTTCATGCACCCAATTTCATGGCACATCAATTTGGTTTTCTTATGCCAATCTTGCTCTTTTAACATTTTCGAGCTTCTAAATTCACGGCTATCAGAGAATGAGAAAAGAAAGAGGAACTTTAGATGCATCAAAATTTTCCATAGCTTTTATGTTTCACAGTTATTTGCTTTATAGTGGGACGACTCATATGATGAGTTTAAAGTTACTCTAGAATGCTATATTGAACATATACATCATTCTCCTCCTACTATGTAGACTATCGAGGCACCAAGACCAAAGGTAAACACATTCAAGAAATTCTTCATTTTGAAAATTACTTTAAAGCCTCACATGATCCAATGAAATTCTTCATTTTGAAAATTACTTTAAAGCCTTATATGATCCTTTGGATCGGTGTTGACCGAATTTTGCATACTTACAAGGAAAAAAGGAAGCCCATATGAGTTGGTGGTCAAAACGACTTGAAAAGGCGGAATCCACAAATCCTTTTATAAATTTCAAATCTTATATGACACCACTTTCTTTTCTACCTTTGCCAAATGCTCCCTTTAGAGTATGTGACCCTTGTCCTGATTCCAAAGGAACATATGATTTGCTCTTTGACTACTTTGATGACCCTCACAAGCAAAGTGTGTCAAGAATTGACGTTGTGTGTTCTTCTTACTTTGGGACTACTGATGCGAGTCAATTTCCTACCTGAGTTGTTCGAGTCCCTCTTTTAGGTAATTTTTTAATCTTTGTTACTCTAAAAGCAGTCGTAAGCATCCAACTACACCTCCAAAAAATCTCCCAAGGTCGCTCCAGCCAAGGTAAAGCGTCATATTTCCTCTGTTTCTTCTTTTCACTCATCCTCTTTATACTTATACACATTTTTCTTTTTCATAGTTGACCATTGCTGGTCAACAAACTTCCCCTATCGTCACATCCTCGAAGCAACTCTCAGAGAGTCGAGACGATATGCCTCATTATCGAGTATGGTCTTTGTGAACATCATATTTTGTCTGAACTTTCAAATAAAAAATACAAAAATAAACCAAACATAATCTTTGCTTTAATTTCTCTTTTTTTTAATAACTTTTTTGTACTTTTTTTTTTCTTATTTTCATATAATTTATTTTTTAAATCATTTTCTAAACTAACTTTCAAACCTTTTGACATCATATCTCATTCTTTCATTTATTCTTATATCTATTTCAATTTTCAAAATCAAATATTTCTTACAACTTAGAACAAATGAGATCATATCCCAAAATCCTAAAGCTTAACTGATCCTAATTGATCTTAAAATCTCTCTAATTTTCTCATCTATAAAACCTGTTACACTAATCCTGCCTCATTCACCATGCCTCTTTACCTCTTCAGTTTGGTCTTTATGTCCTCCAGACTGCCGCTTACCTCATAAACCGCATTTCTACCCTTGGCCTTAACATGAAATCACCTCTCGAAATTCATTTCCATCGACTTCCAAATTATTCTATACTCGAAACCTTTGGCTGTCTTAATTTTCCGTGACTCACTCCCTATTTACCCAAATCTCAACCATGTATCTCCTTCAATATTTCCACCAATAAAATAAAATGTATGTTTCCCATCGTGTTCAATTCATTGAATCGATGTTTCCTTATTCTTCAATCTCCCACAAAATCACACCTTCCCCAACCTTCAATAATACCTCATCCTTGTCACCAACCACCTGACCACCTTGATTCCCTAGTTTCAAATCATAAATCCAAATCCCCTCGTGTCCAACATCACCAACAACCGAACCCTTGTTACCCTCACCTTACCTTCAACTCCAGAGGAAATCAACCATTACCCCCACAATCCCAGATCCATAAGCACCATAACCAATCCTCCTCCTAATTTCTAATCCTTGTACATAGCCAACATTTCACATTGAGCCTTCCCCATCATCATCACCATCATCTCTATCTTATAGCCACCACGGCCGTGCCACTAGAACTGCCATTAACCACCGAGACCACCACCATTAACGCCACCCTCCACGAAACCAAACACTGCACACAACCAAACAACCGCAACCACCGTGACCCCATCCGCGCCCTTGGTCATCAAACCGCGCCTTCAATTAGCGACCAATCTCCCGCAACCACGGCCACCGTCACCCTCCGTCGTGTTCGCCGCCATCCCTGCTTCGTCGCCGCTACCGTCGTGCTGGTGTCTTCGTGGTATGCGGCACAACATTCCTCCATCCTTGTTCTCGCTTACCAAGTCCTCTTCTTTTTATTTTTTTTAGAGTTTTTTTCCTTCTTTTTCTGAACTTGTGTTTTTGGGCGCTCTCTCTTTTTTGTTTGGGCCTAGCTTTTAGTAAAAAATTATACAAGGACTCTTTTATTCTATTTTTTCCCTTTCTTTTCAATAAATTAAGAAACACCAACGCGCACACATATTTTTTTTTATAAAGAATTGCGTGATTCTGAGTCCCTCACTATACTAGAAGATAAGTAGAATACAAGTTAAATTAAACATAAATTTTCTTAAATTTGTTTCATTATTTTATTTTATTTTATTTCATTTTACTTTGCTTCTTTTGTAAATATTCATTTCATTTTAAAGGGGAAAGATAAAGATTATTTTTAGTTATTATATTTGCAGAAGATGCTCTAAGGTAACCGTTCACATTAAAAGGTTTTTCCAATTTTTTCTTAAATAAAAATTGGTGCCGACTCCATTGAAATTATTCAATTTTTGTTGCCTAAATTGTTGCGATGCTTATACTTTATCTTTTTTCATTATCTTTCTATTTCATTTTCTTAATCCCTTCCTTTACAAGATCAATCCACTCCTGAACCTCAACCTGCCATCGAATCGGAATGACAAAAGATTCATGATAATCTATAAGAGGAGCCTTAAGCAAGAGGAGGATGATGATGAAGATGAAGTCCATGTCTCTCAATTACTCAAGAATCCAAGGCTCGGTAAGGATCGATTTTGAATGGGGAATAGATTCCACCTCCGCCACCAAAGCTGCTTTCCTTACCTTCTCCCCCAAAAACCAAAAGAAGGTGTAGTCTCCCTTTCAACAAGGTGAGCCATGTCTTCAACATATTGATTCTTCTCCAATCATGCCAACCTTTACCAAGCCTTCAACCCCTAACTCTGATGATGAGGATGGAGATGACAACTTGTCGTCCATCTTTGATTGGGGTTTTGTGGCTAAGTATGAGAAAACAAATTCTGGGAGCGCCCTGGGTGATTCAACACCTTCTACGACTGGGAGCGCCCTCCATTCTTTGTTAAATTAATAGCACTAGTGTTGTCACACTTTATCAGTATCTGCTCAAGCTTAACTCCATAGCCCAATAGTTGTTGTTTCATCAAAAGGATTTGACCACAACAACTTCCAGCTACTACATATTCAGCTTGCCTACGAATTTACATTATTGCGAGTTTACTTGCGAATTGCTACGTTGCCAATTTTGTTGCGAATTACTTAACTGTAAAGTTTAATGTAGCTTTGCATTATTACAATTTTTTTGCAAATTTTCCTGCAAAGTAATTCGCAAGAAAATATAGTTTACTTGAAAGTCATTATAATGGTATATTCATAATTTTTTTATGGTTATTGTGATTGTATAGCAAAAAATATTTAGAGGAATATTCTGGTATTTTTTCGCCCATTGAGAGCCATATTATAAATGTTACTTGCAAAATCTCATGTAAAATTTATATGTAAAATTATCTGCGAATTTTACTTGCGAAACTTCTTGTGAATTTTATTTGTGAAATCTCATGAAAATTATTTGTGTAATTTCATGCTCATTTTACTTGCAATATTTTTTGTGAATTGTACTTGCATAATTTCTTGCGAATTTTACTTGCGATATTTAAGAAACATTTTTTTTGCAAATTTTACTTGTAAAATTTCCTATGAATGTTACTCATGAAATTTCATGTTATCGTTACCTGCGAAATTTCTAACAAATGTTACTTGCAAAATTTCATGCAAATGTTACATGCGGAGTTTCTATAAAAAAAAAAACGCATAAAAATTATATGCAAAATTTTTTAAGTTTCTTATGAAAAAATCTGCAAGTAATTATCTGTGGATTTTGAAATTCGCATCTACCAATTATCTACACCCAAATAACTATGAATTCCAATTTGCCTGAAAATTCGCATGTAACATCATTACTTGCGAATTTTTAGCCCAAATGTGCGGCAAATTTTGCATGAACGTTTTTCTAGTAGTATTGAAAATAATATTCATATTAACCTACACAAATATTTATAATTCAAGAAATAAAAAAAAAGATTTAAAGTAACACAAAAAAGTATTAAAAAGTAGTTAAAGAAAAATAATTCTTTATATAAATTCACACCACCTCACCATGACCTGTGGCTGTGGGTTAGGTTCATTCTACCTGATGAATTAAAACTATTTTGGTGGATTAGAAAAGTTAACTCAACAGGTTGGACCCATTTTACCATCTTTATTTATAAATTTAAATATTTACTTTTAGTATTTCATTTTAATAACATATATTTAAAAAAATTCAAAAATTAAAATATATTAATTATAGTTTGTCAAGAAGGGAAACAAAGAAATTAACTGCATGTGAGATCGTCATGAATAATGAGGGGGAATGGAATGGAAGTTACTTCATCGAATATAAAATATAAATTTATGAAACAATTGGGAGGTATAAAAATTAGATAGTGGAAAAATGATAAATGCTATGGGAGTGGATGACAATAATTTTTATTTTTTTATTATAAGTCTGAAATTCAAAAAAAATATTAAATACAATGAGTAGAGACCAAAAGGTGGTTTTCCTTTTGAATCCTCCTTATTAATAATATAGAAGTATATATGTAAATATTTTGTTACAGTTGTATATTTGACATAATCGATAACCATGTGTGTGCAACACGGTAAATACACTAGCACTATATAATAAACTAACCGTTCTCATAAATATGGCAAAAAGTTAAAACACCTTAACTACAAACACTTTATCAACACATAGTTAGTTGGAGAGGTAGAGAGTTCAAACTCCTTGATTAGTGTTCTCATATTCGAATTTGATCCTCAAGAATAGAATAGTTCGCATAAATGGTAGAGAAATTGAGGGGAAAAAAAAGAGATTTTAATAAGATTTTTTGATAAATCTATATTTAATTTAATTTAATATATTAATGTATTCTATTAAAAGTAGGAAATTAATCGTATGAAAAACAAAACATTTTTTCATTAATTATGAAGATTTTTCTTTCATCTTTTCTTCCCTTTTATTTTTTTATTTTTTCCTTGTGTTGTTTCTTTCTCCCCAAGCCAAGCTGTCATAGTCCGCAACTGACAACTGTTAGTGGGCAGTGTAGCTTAATAAATAAATAAATAACAATACAAATGCAATAATCTACCCCAAAAAAAAAAAAGGCACCATTCCCTCTTCTTCTGCTGCTCATTTCCACGGTGTCTCTCCTAATGCCGCAAACACGAACACCGTAGTCACCATGAACCGTGACAGTTACAAAGCCCCTCCGCAACCGCCACTTCCGCCACCACCACCTTCACGTGCGATCCATGAGGCAGTTCTAGAAATCACCAGCATCTACAGGTCGCTGCCACCTCGCCCCTCCGTGGAGGACGTCGAAGCCGCCACGTCAGCGCTGGAAACCGCAAACAGCGAGGAGCAGTCCAAGCTCGGCGAAATCTCGGCGGAGCAGGAGCCGCCGCAGGGCGTCCCCGGCGAGCTCTTCTCCGTCCTGAAGGAGATGAGGAAGACGGCGGTGATGTTCCGGTGCCACCGGCAGAGGGAGGAGGCGCTCCGCGTGCTACAGCTCGAGAATATGTTCAGAACCTTCGGCGATCTCATCCAGAGAGCCTCCGAGTTGGTCTCTGGGGATGCGAAGGAGCCGAAGGTAATTCCCAGCTTGGACGGAGATGGCGTTGCTGTCGCTGGCGAGAGGTTGGTGATGGTAAAGGAGGAAGAGATGATGGAGAATGATGTTCGAGTGGAAAAGGGTTCATCGGTGAAGCCGTTCATGTCGTCAGGTATAGTTCCATCACTTCCATTTTACATATTCACTTAATTCGATATATTTGGATGCAATTCTGTCCGGATAAAGTATCTAAAATTACATTTATGAATGGACTTTTTCTATGGTAAAAAAATACTTTGAATTTGATTTATGTTTGAATTTTGGGACTCTACCAGTAAAAAAAATTCTCACTTCTGAATTGGCCCGAAATTTATTTTGGATCAACCCACTGATTTTCCAAAGATGCATGCACTTGGTGGTTGAAATTATTGGCGGATTACTTAATTGCGGGCTAGAAGGGCTGTGTGAATTAGAAACATTTGAGTTGTAGTTTTGAGGAATCAATAGGATCAAGGCTATGGAAATTAGTTAACTAGGTTCGTTGCTTACTTCTTTAATTTGAAGATCTTATGCATTGGTTCGCTAGGTTGCTATGATTTTTCCACCCGTTGATTTTGACCTGAATTTTATTTTTGTAGGCGATGGAAGCTCTGAGAAATTGAGTCTCATGAAAGCGGCTACTGTTATTGAAAGCTGTGCTAGAAGTGGAGCTACCACACTTGAGCTCAGAGGGAAGTTGGTGGATCAGATGGAGTGGTTGCCTGTGTCGATTGGGAAGCTATCTGATGTGACCGAGATGGACCTATCCGAAAACAGTATCATGGCTCTTCCAACAACCTTCGTGGGTCTCAAGGCCTTAATGAAGCTCGACCTTCACTCGAACCAGCTTATAAACCTTCCCCAATCGTTCGGCGAATTGGTAAACCTCATCGATCTTGACCTCCACGCCAACAGATTAAGGTCACTACCGGCCTCATTCGGAAACTTGACAAATCTCGTTGATCTCGACCTGAGTTCGAACGAGTTCACAAGTTTACCGGAGACGATTGGGGGTTTATGCAGCTTGAAGAGACTGAACGTTGAGACGAACGAGCTCGAGGAACTGCCTCACACAATTGGAAATTGCTCATCGCTATGTGTGCTGAAGTTAGATTTCAACCAGCTCAAGGCTCTTCCTGAGGCAATTGGGAAGCTTGAGTTGTTGGAGATTCTCACTTTGCACTACAATAGAATTAAGAGGTTGCCTTCTACAATAGGTAATTTAGGGAATTTGAAGGAACTTGATGTTAGCTTCAATGAGATTGAATTTGTGCCAGAGAACCTGTGTTTGGCAGTGAACTTGAAGAAACTGAACTTGGGAAAGAACTTCGCGGACCTAAGAACCTTGCCGAGATCAATCGGGGAACTCGAAATGCTGGAGGAGTTCGATATAAGTGATGATCAAATTAGAGCTTTACCGGAATCTTTCAGGTTCTTGTCCAAGTTGAGAGTTTTCAGGGCTGATGAGACTCCTCTTGAGGTTCCACCCAGAGAAGTGGTCAAGTTGGGAGCTCAGGTAAACTTTTTGGAAAGAAAATTTGTGTGGTCTTGTTGGAGTGTGACGCTGGATATGCTTCGGATTAGGCAATGAATAACATTTTAGTTATAAGTGGCGGCTTGTCTCAGGTAGAGACAAAAATGTTATTCATTGTGTGATCTGAAGCATATTAAACTCGGTGCCACCACACGAACTTCTCAACTTTTTGAGGGTGTAACTTTGGCTTTGTTTCTTCTTTTTGCCAATAGCTCTCTTTACTTAAAAACATTTGTTCATTGTTGTTCTCCAGGAAGTTGTGCAGTACATGGCTAAATTTGTGGCTGAGAGGGATGCAAAAGTTGTGCCATCAAAGAAGAAAAAGAAGGGATTCTGGTTCTGGTTTTGCTCCATATTTTGCCCTCAGCAGAGATGATGCCTTAACACAGAACCATGTTGTTTATTATATTTTTGTCCATTGCATATGCTTAAGAACACCTTGTTTTTCCTAATAAATTGCTCAATATGATTTTAGGCTTGCCTTGTAAATTAGTGCTGATAAAACAATTTGATTTTCTGTTAATCTTGTCATTTGTAAATGAAATTAAAGATATTGTAGTACCAAAGTCATTGTGTTCATATCCATTAGTAATTTTCGGTTTTCCATTGTGCCTACTTTGTCACCTGTTTGTCACTTTGTTGTGTTGTGTTACTCGGTAGATTCTTTTGCATCAGGAGCTGTAGCCAGCACTTGATGGAAACTGCCGTAAGCATGTCTAATTTTCAACGCTTTGATTTTGAGGAGAAAATCAAAGAGGATAAGAATGAACGAACGATACATAAAAAAAGGAAACTTTTTCTTAAATTTAAAGTATATAATAAGCTGAATCAGAAGCCCTGTCATATAGTTGACATTTGACATTTAATCCTTAATTAACCCGTACTCATTTGGTGTAACCAAGTCATCTTTAGTTTGCAGATAACTGTTTTTTCTTTTCCTTAAAAAATAAAGGGTAAAACTTCGATCGTGAAATTATAGAAAAAAATTATTTGGTTCTGTAATTTTTTTTTCAATTTGCTCATATATATATATATATATATATATATATATATTTTAAATTTGGTCTCGTATTTTTAAACGTTATTCAATTTGGTCTTCTGTTAGTCCCATAATTATCCCACTAACGAGGGTGCTAACGTGAAAATTAATGGGAACCAATGATCAAACGATATTTAATAAATATGGGACCAAAGTGTTTTTTATTTTTATTTTTTATAAAAAATAAAAAATAAAATAAAATTATAAAAAAGGAAAATGAAAAAAAATTAAAATTAAAATTAAAAAAATTAAAAAATTAAAAATGGAAAAAAATAAAGAATAAAAAATTAAAAATAAAAAGAATAAAATGCTAAATAAGTTTATACTCCCTAATAAATGACAAGTATGACAAGTTTTGATTTTGAACCCTATTAAATTTTTTCTTTGGTTTGAGTTCTGGATAAATTTTATTTATTTATTTTAGTCTCTAATGCTAAGTTAGACCGTTAAAAGATCATGTGGCAAACAGAAGTTAGGTGAACTCCACTATAATTTGATCAAACATAATCAAACCAAGTTTTATACATTGTTAAATCAATCAAACATAGTCACATCAGGTTTAAAACATGGTCAAATCGGTCTATGGTTCAAATTGGTTTAACAATGTTTGATCGGTTTTGACACGTTTAAAATGTGATTTGATCATATTTGACCAAATTATAGTGGAACGCATCTAACTTTCGGCAACCACATAAAAATTTTTATAGGGTTCAAAATCAAAATTTTCGATTTATTAGAGGATAAAAATTTATTTAACCTAAGAATAAATTACTTTGGTCTCATATACCTTGTTGAAAGTGTTCAATTTGGTCCCATAGTTATTGAACGTCAGTTGTTTAATATTATGTTAGTCCCGTTAACTGTCATGTCAGCATCGTCTGTTAGTGAGATAATTACGGGACTAACAAAAAACTAAACCAACTAATGTCTAATAAATATGGGATAAATTGAATAAAAAAATACAGTACCGAAATGATTTTTTCACTATAATTGAAGGAGGGATAAAATTGAAAATGACTAAATTTATTATTTTTGAAGATGCTATAACAATCCAAATATCCATTGTTAGCTTCAGTATAGGGATGGTTGATTGACTTGGTAAAAGAATGTGATTAGATTGGAATAGAAAATATGAACAAGCGCTGAGGAAACAATGAGGGCGTAACAACGGGCTTAAACTATGGTGTGATCATGCTAGTATTGTCTTAACTCCGGGATGTTCTCCACAATGTTCTTCATCTACAATTCATGTTTGCACAAGGTGCACGTGATTGTTCTTAATTTGATCCATTAATTGCATGTTAAGTCAATTTTTTGATGGTTAAAAGAATAAATATGGCATTCCAAAGTCAATGGTATGAAGTAAATTTTTTCTTGTTATGAAAATACTTATGATTTTAGGATACGAATTTCTTGTACAAAAGTGGATGGTTGTAAAAATAAAAGTTGTTGTGACGTACTATAATGTATCAGACTTCAAAGCAAGAAACTTGTTTTTAGAGCACTTGAGAAATTCTCATTTGTTGTTGACAAAATCATATTAATCAGAGGTAGTGAGTAGTCTTGTTTGTTTGCATAATAATGAAGAGGTATGTGGTTCACGAAATCTTCTCACACTCCCGGGAATGTGGCGATGGGAATGCAACATTCTCATATTTGCTTCAAAGTTTTAAAAAACATTTTTGGGTAACTTGTATTCTCGAAAATGAAAATAATCTCATTTTCATTCCTAGCTCCCCCAATGGGATTGTTAGATTCCCATGAGATTGGAATGTTTTAACACATGAAAAGACCAAATTGTCCCCACACCTTATACCGTAGGTCAACACCACGCAGCAATCAACCACCGCTGGCTGGCAACGGACCACCACCCGACTGGCGACAGAACACCATCCGAACAAGTGAGGAACCACCACCAAGGGGACGGACCACTGCCAGATGGCGACGGACCACCATTGGACGATGACAAAACACCACCGGAAAGCACTGGACCACTGTAGGACATTTAGACAAGGGATAACATCACTGTAAACAAATATTAATTTTCTTGACATAAAAATAATGAGCAACGAATGAATAAAGGCATGTTAAAATTAATTGGGCCTTACTGGTTAGTGTGTGTCACACGTCACCCATAGTGTATAGGTTCATTCAATGCCCGTTCAAACTCTACACTAGAGTTGCCTCCATAGGCTTGACTTTCTTGTAAGCATCACTAATCACCAATTAAACATGACATGCATTAAGAGATCTTGTAAAGTTTATAATGGGGCCAAGGTCAAGGTGGGATATTATATGGCCGGCCATGGAGGTAAACTCTAAGACTTCCCTGCCATCAATTTTATCAAACACGTTATGCACATCCTCCAAGCTGCCACACTTGCAATACATATCAACGAGAGCAGCGCCCACATGAACATTAACCTGAACCCCATTGTTCTCAATGTAAAAGTGGACCCACCTACCAGACTCAAGAACACCGAGCTGGCCACAAGAACTTAGCACTGCCAACACAGTGATCTCATTAGGCCTAACTTTCTTCTTACCTAACATNGAGGGAGAGGGAGTGGCTGAGTTAGTTGAGGGAGGGGTAGGAATGTTGGAGCTTGAAACTGAGGACGGGGTGGCGGTCGAGGCCGCGGCGGAGGAGGACGTCGTGGATTTGGAAAAGGTGGTTTATGGACTTGGAGGTGTCGATCAGGAGGGCAAGCTTGTCTGCCGGCGAGAAGTGAGTCGTTGGTGCTGCAGTGGCGGAGCGAGTTGTGGGGATCGAACAGGTGGTTGCCAACGGTGGTGATGGTGGTGTCGTGGAAAGAATGGTTGAAAGCATCCTTGGTATGATTTATTTTGTAATATATCATTTTTTAACAAAAATGTCACCATGGCTTTATAAACAATTTCATGGTTGTCATGATCTTTAGTGTACCGAAGGGATACAATTTGGATCCCAGAGCTTCTCTGCGGGTTTGGAGTCACTGGGACGGGTATTTGCAAGGACTTCGACGTTCAAGTTAGTGCATGTTCGAAGTAGTAGGGAAATCCAGGGAGAATGGGTTCTGGGCGTACCTGGTGTGCTGTTTAGGTTTAAAGACTTGAGTGGTGTGCGTTGCTCTTTCGAGAGAGGATATCACGGGGCCAGAATCTCTCTGATCGTTGGGGGGATCGTGAAGTGTTGCTCCCTAGAGGGAGGATATCATGGGGCGAGAATCTCTCTGATCATTGGCGGGATCGTGGAGCGTTGCTCCTTGGAGGGAGGATATCACGAGGCGTTCCAAGATGGGCCTTAATGACCTAGTCTATAACAAGAGCCCCCCAACTCAGAGTGCAGAGTAAAGCTCTATGGTCCGAGTTAGATATGTGTGTGTCACCATGAATTTGTTTCGTGGAAGCTCCATGGTCCGAGTTAGATACATAACGCACAAACATTTTCCACGAACATAATATATGTAGAGTTTGACCAAAATTGATATGAAATCAAATACATTATTCTAAAATCGAAGAAAGTTTAAACATAGCAATCAACGCTTGAATCCTAATATATTCGCAATTACAGAAGCTACATGCGAGTTCGTTTTCGAGTACTTAACAGTGTTCCATTGATGTGTAGCTCTTTGCTGTGTCGTTTTGTTTGTGTGAAGTTGGTGCAGAGTCTATTGGGAGAATGACGATGACTTGTGGAAGAGAGCAACAAGTTTCAAATCATATTTTTTCTCAAGAAGGTGGAAGCACGAATGGTTATAGCTCGCATGTACAAGACGTGTGAGTGGGTGAACGTGGGGGACAAATGTCGTTTGGTAGTTATTGTGTGGGCCCGGGTGTATAGATACGGAGGTGGATGTATTGTAGATGATAATAGGATGTATGTGTAACAATGTTGTAACTATATACTTGGCAAAATTAAAGGTGGTAGGATTAAATTAGTGTTATTTTTAATGATTAAAATGATGTCAAATTTAAAGCAATTAAGATTAAATTGACAAAAAAATTTGTGGGACCAAAACCTATATCAAATTTAAAATATGAGCTAACGAGTATCCTTTCCAATGCTAACAAGCTAACAAGCATTTAACAGTGGAAAGTTTTAAAATTTTTGTTGTACTCAATGCATTTTATATCAAAGTTTTTATCTTTTCAACCAGAAATTTCTCTTTATTCAATCCTTAATGCATTAGTGCACATGTTAAAAACCCTTTAATCACTGAGATTGAAAAGAGTATTTGCTTACAATTTAATTTCTCATGAATTTTAGCAACTGTGTTGCTGCCAGAATAAAGGAAATGAACTTTACGGACAGTAAATTGAGTTCACCAGTACTCCCCGCATGAACATGAACCATTCTCAAAGTGGTGGAAACGATTCCGGTCCCTCATTACAATTTTACGTCCAGTGAGCTTAGACATGATCTTCATCACAGCATGACAATCCAAACACACTCTTAGGTTCTTTACAATCTTGATCGTGGTTCCTGGACGGGTACTGATAAGCCCAAATGCCAAGGCAAGCTTCTCGCTGTGAACTTGCAGGGACTGCTCCTTTTGTTGCTCCCCTAGATCGTGCAAAACCACATCTGTCTTTGGGGTATAACCGTTGGCCTTGAGCCAACAATTCATCTCCTCCAACATCAAGTATATATCTTTGCTCTTTCGGTGTCTAAAATCACCCGCAATAAACTCATGCACCTTGCTGTTAACTTCAATCAAGCTACACCCGGGTTCCTTCTCAACTCCACTTCCTTTCATCAGCGACCTGACCTTAGCCACACCATCCCAGTTGCCAGCAGCAGCATAAATGTTAGACAGAAGAACGTAAGTCCCTGAGCTAGCTAAATCATGGCTCATAAGAAATTCAGCAATTTCCTCTCCCAGAGAAACGTTGTTGTGGAGCCTACAAGCCCAAAGCAAAGTCCCCCACAAAACAGGATCTGGATCGATCTTCATGCTCTTGACAAGGTCAAAAGCTTCTTGCAGGTGCCCAGCTCGGCCTAGAAGGTTCACCATGCACCCAAGATGCTCAATCTTCTGTTCCATATTGTATCCATCCCTCATCAAGTTGAAAACCTCCCACCCTTTGCTGACCAAACCAGAATGCCCGCAAGCAGTCAAAACCGCAATGAAGGTGATATCTGTGGGCACAACTCCCACGCCACGCATCTCATCAAACAACCGAAGAGCCTCTCCACTAAATCCATGAACGGCGTACCCCATGATCATGGAATTCCAAGCCACCACATCCCTGCCATCAATTTTATCAAACACCTTACGCGCATCCTCCAAGCTGCCACACTTGCAATACATATC
>QANU01008436.1:264521-277336 GCA_003254905.1 Nissolia schottii
ATATAAAGTAAAAAAGAACATTTGACCAAAAACATAAAGTCACAACCAAAAAGAAAAGAAAAATGGAAAAAGGAACCTTGTGTTGTTGTAGGAGATGGCTGAATCCGATGCTCTCTGACTCTGATTCTCCCTCACGTTCACTGAAATTTGTTTGGCAGAGGAACTTCATCTTGTTCCTCGTACTCGCTCCTCTGCAACCTTATTTTAAGGTAACCTACTTTCTATATCGGAACCTCTCTTTCTCTCTCTCTCTCCTTTAGGTTTTTTTTTTTACAAATCTTCTGTACTTGAATATACCATTGTATTCGACTTTGTTAGGTACCTGGTTTTGTTGTTCCGCTTTCGCAGTTTCCACCCTGGTTCTAATACTTATATTTTTCACTATAATTAAAAAAAATAGATATATTCACCCTACTGATCATAATTTCTTAATTCTTCATAAGCTTGTATATATTCCAATTTCTTAAATTTTTTTTGGTGCATTGCACAGTTAGGTCAAGAGTTCCTTGACCACTTGCTGGAATGGCTACCGCGTCCGGAACACAAGGGCTTTCCAGCAACAACATCCATCCCAAGCTGGATGTCTATGTGTGGGACATGGATGAGACCCTCATACTGCTCAATTCCTTGCTGAAATCATCGTATGCCGAGGCTTTCAGCGGCCTGAAGGATGTGCAGAAGGGCGTAGAAATCGGGAAGACGTGGGAAAATCTCATCTTGCAATTGTGTGATGATTATTTCTTCTATGAACAGGTAAAGTTTTGGCCCTTTTTATGTCAGAATTTCCGTGGCTATGCTTAGTAATTTGCTGATGTGGGGATTCCTGTGTTGCAGATTGAAAATTACAATAAGCCGTTTCTTGGCGCTGTGGCCCAATATGATGATGGGAGGGACCTATCTGATTATGACTTCAATCAAGATGAACTAGGTCCCCCTCATGATGACGCCAACAAAAGAAAACTTGCATACAGACATCGAGTCGTAGCGCAAAAGTACTTGCAGGTGAAATCTCTAAAGCATAACATTGAATTTTACTTGTCAATGCATTATTGCATATTTGGCGAAGCCTTTTGCTATTGATATATTATGTGATGTATTTATCTTTTACAGTGCTTGGTTTATTATGTAATGATTTGGTAATGAAGCCATAGCAGCTATTTTTTTTTTCTTTTAAAGAAAAAGTAATTTATAGCCCTTGTGTAAAAATTGTACTCTCGGCAACATGATATCTATGTATTAGTTCAAAGATAAACTACTTTTGATTGGGTTCACTATTGACGCCTATATGTTATAGTTTACTTGTGTAAACTAATACATTATTGTAATATACATGGCTGATATGCACTACCTTTTGGGAAACATTGCTTTTGAACCTTAGGAGACCTGATTTATTGCCCCAAAGTACATACGGGTTAAAATAAAAGTTATAAAACATAGTTTCATTTCTGGAGCATTAGTGGCAGTGTTACTCTTTGCAAAGAAGCTTGCAGGTCTGACCTTTTTTTTGGGCTACTTTGATGAATATGTTGGAAGTTAGTTGTAAAGCTTGCATCTAATTTGCTCATTAGTAATACTTATTTATTATATGTTTTTGGATTGCATATGGTATTTGATGTATCATGTATCTATTGCTTGCCCAATAATCCGTTAAGGCATAGCAAGCTTATGTCGTGTAAATGAGTGGTTGATCTTTAAAGAATTGATTGAGGATCCTTATTGAAGATTAAAAGGGACTGCAATTTTTTTGTAACATTTGAGATCCTATTTTATCGAATCAGTAGTTGTAAGAAGTGACAGAAACAAGCTTTCAACAAATCAATGTTTATGCTATACTGTTAGACTGCCCTTTTGAGATTACCTCATGAGCCTTACTTTGTAGGTCAGAAATGGTAATTTGGTTTTGAATGATGAAACTTGAATGAATTGATGAAGAGAGAAACCAAGTTATAGACTTCGAGTTAGGGTGTGACTAAACAAGTGGTAGTTTGTGTTACATGCATGTTTTTTCATCATTAGGGTGATCTAGGGGTATATCTAACCTTTTTCTCTTTTTTTAGGGTTTATACAATATTTTAGATCACAAGACAATTAAACTGTGGGATGACTTGTATGACAAAACTGACGAATATACTGACAGATGGCTTTCATCAGGTATGTTTTGACAATTCAACGATATTATCTTTTGTTTAATGATCTGTTTTATTTATGTATTTCATGTTTAATCTATTGCAGCACGGGCCTTTTTGAAGGAGTGTTTGGGTGAAAATAAAGATGCTGTTTCTTCTGTTGCGTTTGCTAACTCAGACACTGACTCAACTAATGCAAATTGTCAGCATGTAAATGTTTTAGTGACATCTGGAGCATTGGTACCGTCTCTGGTGAAATGCATGCTCTTTCGTCTGGACAGCTTAATAACACATGGAAATGGTAAGTAATTTAACAAAATCCACGATTTGATTCTTTGATCAAAATATCAGGTGACAATAGTCTTTCAGTACTTCAAAGTCTACTCGAGGTCTCTCATCATTCAAAATGTGACACACTTTGGTCCTTAAGCATGTAAAATTGGGGGACTAATGAGGGACTTTGAGTGGACATTGAAGCTCCAAGAGACTACTTTGTCTCCTCATATTTTGACCAAGGACCAAATTGGAATTTCACTCTTTTTTTCTCGTCTGCATACTTCCAATCCCTTGTTACAGAGTATACTTTTACTTCTTATGATAAAGATCATTGTCTTTTTAAAAGCGTAAAACTATCACTGATTTAAATAGTGGACACA
This sequence comes from Nissolia schottii, assembly GCA_003254905.1. Lineage (NCBI taxonomy): Eukaryota > Viridiplantae > Streptophyta > Magnoliopsida > Fabales > Fabaceae > Nissolia > Nissolia schottii. The sequence goes on from QANU01008436.1 coordinate 267,304, forward strand.
ACAGTTTAGTCCTGATCTCAAATCATGACTTGCCATTGTTAATGACGTATAATGATCATCCCATTTCAGTGTATAGTTCATGGGAAGTGGGGAAAACTCAATGTTTCCGATGGATCAAGGAACGCTTCAACCATCCCAATGTTCGCTTTTGCGTGATCGGAGACGGATGGGAAGAGTGTGAAGCTGCGGAAATCATGCGGTGGCCATTTGTTAAGATTGACCCACGGCCGGGCAAACCTCACAGGTTCCCTGGTCTCACATTGAGGACAGTTGGCCACTATTTCTCTGTGGTGTATGGAAGTCCAAACAATGAGAATGATGAAGAATAATGCAAGCTTCATGTTATTTGAGATTCCTGTCTGTACAAAAAGGATTCAGCAGCATAATTGCAATTGTGTTGCCAAATGTTGGCAGTCACAACTTTGCATCTATGAGGAGTCACAACTTTGAGGTGCCAATTGCTCTTTGAGGAGATTAGGTTGAACTATGTTTCCAGGACATGCATGATCATAGCTGTAAGATTTAGATGATTAAGTTGGATGAATGTAGGTCATTCATCAATTCTCATGTATATATAATAAGTTTCAAATTTACATTTTTGCATCTTCTCTAGGCCATTAACCATCATATGCGGCATTTAATGGTCATCTGGGAAAGAATCTTCTGACGTTAAATTTTCACATGACCTCAAACCTTTAATTTTTAATATAATGTGTATTATATGGGTCTATTTTTTTAATTAATGGTAAGAGATTACATGTAATTAAGTTATATAAAAAATTAACATAAGGATTCATTTCCATGACATAGTAGTAAGTAGGACTAATGCATATTTGAAGCCCCACACGGCTACACACACCGGCACCGCTTGCTTTTGCTGCACAAAGCCACCAAAGGTCCTATTTGTTATTGCATTTTGGGCTCAACTGAATTTTGGACATTTTTATAGTAATTTATTTTATTTTTATTAATTCAACAAATCAGACGTACTTATATATTTTTATGTTAGAACAGCAGAAGTTGACCCAAAAAAAGGAAAAAAAAGCGCTAGAATTATAGACTGTTGCATTCTATTTATTTTATTTCCTGTTTCCATTTATTTATATTATGAAAAATGGTTAATGGTAATGGTACAAAAGGAAAGTATAAAATGGTTTACAAAAGTGAGTAGCATAACAAAAATATGCATTTTATAAGGAGGTTTTTTTTTTTTGGTTTAGATAAGGAGTTTTTCGTTCTCCCGATCTTTACCTGATTGGTTGCATTTTCTTTATAATTTTGTTCGTATAATATCACTTTGTACTAAGCATTATTTTCCTGTTATCTTATTTTCCCTTTCGTTTTTGGTTTGTGTTTGAATAGTAAATGATAAACTCGAGACCTTTTGTTATTTCTTCGACAAAACTTTAAAAGAGAAAAGTGTAAAACACCAAATTGATTCCTCAAAAGAATTGTGGGATATAAATTTGGTGTTTAAAAGATTTGTTATATCAATTTAGTACTTAAAAAAAATAACTTCTATTTTACGTTATTCCAAGCATTATCTTTATGTTAAAAAATGGTTAATTAATGTGTCTAATTTATTAAGTGTGATAATGTATCATGTTATTTATTGCGATAAATCTTATATTGTTGTTCTAACTTTCTTATAACAAATTTAGAGTCTATTTTAACAGATAATTGGTCACATCATCACATATATAATATGGCGCATAATCATAAAACATGACATATTACATTACAATGACATATTTTCGAAGGCTAAATCAATGTCACAAATTTTTGGAGGGACAAATTAATATCCCACAACTCTTTCAATGGCTAGTTTGAGATTTTACTCAAATGAGAAATCCAAAATAAGATAATATTATAACAATTATCATTGCAAAGTGAAAATTAAAAAAAAAAAAAAACAAAACAGATAAGTGCCACCATAATGTTTGTGGGAGTTCATTTTAGATCTATATTTAAGTTTAGAATTTGTTGATGTCAATATATATGGCTACAACTAAAGCCGGTTTTGGCTTATCTAGTGTTTTCTAGTGTTGTTTTAGAAACTAATTACTAAAATGGGGTCCTTTTGATACAAATTCAATGTCTAGGGTGATTTTTGATTAAGTGGAAATGTCCCACATTTTTTTAAAATTATTTTGAACTCTTTTTTTTGTTTTTCCTTCCCAAGTCCCCACTTTCTCTCATTGTGTGTTGGGCTAGTAATTGGGCAATCAATCTTAGAATAGGTTTAGACCTCGTATGAGATTGTGACCAACCTTGAATAAGAGAGTCACTTGACCTCGAGAGAGGCTTGTGACTATTAACCTTATCCATTGATCACTGAAGTAAATTGACAATTGATAGGATAGCAATAGAAAAATAGTCAGGAGTAATGGAAGTCATGATGCCCAACACCTTCTCTAATCTAATTCTTCAAAGCTATTAAATTGATTTTTATTGTTCTTAAATCAATCCAAAAACTCTACAAAACAACTTGCACTCAAAAAATTAGAGTTACTCACATTTGCAAATAACAATTACTCGATCCTTATGGATACAACAACCCGAGTCTCAAAAAGACTCACAATTACTTGTCACGATTAGTACACTTGCTTGCATTAAGCACATCAAGAAGCATGATAGTAGAAAAATCAAGAAGATGATGGATTAGTATGACGAAAGATGCCATGTAGAAGCTGAAATCTTAGCTAATAATTGAAGAAGAACAAGCGGGAAAAATTGATGAACAGAGTGAATTGTTACTCTCTAATTTATGAATTTCTCATTAGAAAAAGAGTAAAGATTACAAGCTAGTTTATATACATGTGTTAATAAATTAACTAACATCATATGTGTAGAGCGTGCTTCCTAACTAATCAAAACAAAAAGCTAACTTCCAAACAAACTTTAACTACACTTCACATAATTAAGTTACACCCTTCTCTCCATCCTTACTTGTTGGATCCTCCAAGAGAGGAAGAGGTGGGTTGGATGAGAAGGGAGAAAGACAGAAGAGTTCAGAAAATTAATAATAAAAAATGTGAGACATTGCCACTTAGTTAAAAACTACCTTAGACATAGAACTTGTTTTAAAAGGACCCTATTTTAGTAATTAGTTTCTAAAATAACATTAAATTCACCAATAACCCCGGCTGAAGTTTCACTGACAGAGTAGCATAACTTTCAAGTGAAGTCCATAAATTGACATTGCATTGATTCACAAAGCTTCATTTTGACATGGCTTTGCTCTCAACTAAATCTTGACGATAAAAGAGGAGTTTTTCAAAAAATTTGGAATATTTACTCTTTTTTATTAAAAATAAAGTTAATGAAATGAGAAATGATAAATATTTTACAAGGTACCGGAGAATCTTTCGAGGAAAAACATCACGTGGTGATTTTTGAGAAATCACAAGAACAGAAAAGGTTATTATGTCTTTTCAGATTTTCAATTTATTTGATAAAAAATGATCAAATCAAAAGGCAAGTCCTAATTTAGTGAGAAATGGTAAATATCTCATAGAGCGCCAGAGTAAATGGTGGATTTTGAGGATTTGAAAAAAAAATGTAAAGATTTTTCTCTGTCCTTTTCAGATTTTCAATTTACTGAACCAAAAAATGATGATATGAAACAGTAGGTCCTAAAAACTTTGCCAAATAATTTGAAGATGAGAGGCTGGTGTTAAGTCCAATTTTCCTGCAAGCACGCAGTTTCATTAATACTTGTCTTTTTGCCAATAGATAAACTCTAATTAAATGGTTATTGGTATGGTATTCCTTGGCCATTGGCATGCACTATATTTTATATATATATATATATATATATATATATATATATGGTTCTGACTTCTGAAATGATGAATTTATCCAATATTGTCCTTTACTTAATTAAGACATATACAATGGATTGATTTGAATTAAGGATAAGTTATTGTATATGGATGAGGTAGGGGCTAATCTTCCAAATGAGCCTTTTGTGCGTTTAATCATTTACTATTTGATTAATATCAAATCACGTGATTATCCTGCATAATTGGATGGCAGATACATTTTCATTATCAACTTTGGCTTGGCTCGTTGACATGGACACATTTCTTAACTACCAAACATCTTACGGCACATCTTCTGCGTGACAAATGGGTTAGAACAAAATAAACACGAAAAAAGTCTTCTTTAAATGTTATAAGATCTTATCATGATGATTTTTGTTAAAACATTTTCTTTCAAATGCAAACAAATTAAGCTCGTCCTTAATATTTTTCCTAATTACAATGTAGGAATTTGTCACAAATGTGTCATATAAAACAAAGGGATAAATGTAATTAACCCCCTTGTACTACATGTATTGTGAACTTTATCCCCTAACATACGAAAACGTGTAAATAACTCCCTGATATTTTGTTAGTGTACAATTTAACTCTTCTGTTAATTTTTTTCATCCAAAACTTTTGTTAGTAATCATGTAACAAACACACGATCTATCTAATGACAAAAATAACCCCATATTCACCCTCCCTTTTCTCATCTTTACACAAGACCCATCAACCTTCACTCTACGCAGGCATTTGGAGCTCTCCCCTTGGACTGACGAGTACAAGTAGATAAGTTGAGCTCCAGCTTCTCCATAATTAGTGAGAAGTGAGCTCTCGTCTCTCCGTAGCGGGAGGTGGACATCTGGAGCAACAGTCTCCCCCGGAAAAGCTCACAAGGTCCTCTAGATAGTGCTCGAGATCTGAATTTTTTAAGCCCAATTGGTCAAAGTAGCTTATGAAAATAATGTCTATTGAGCTTCCTTGGTCCAACAACACTCATCTAACCTCGGCGTTTACAGGGTTGCGGAGATCACCATTGGGTCATCGTGCATTGGAGTGGTGAGGGCGAAGTCCTCCCTAGTGATGGTGATGTCAGGGAGGTTTCTTGGTCCGTAGAATTTGTGCCCTGTTTCGCATCTCAGATGTAACACCTCTTGCAGATGTCTTTTCCTTGCTGACCTGGTGGACCCCCTCCTGCAAATCAACTGGCTATAGTATTGATTACCCTGGCGGTTTCTGTTCTTCTATATTCTCTATCCTTTCGGTCCTCAGGACAATCTTCTCTCCTGCAGTTATCCCTGGAATAGGTTCTCCTTTCTGCATCTCTGGCCTCCATTTTTCTTTTCCTCTCTTGTATGACATATCAGATCTGCACAGTCTTCTGTGTTGTGACCGTATGAGTCGTGAAAGGCACATAACAAAGTGGTGTATGTCCCTGGTCGCAACCAGATTGGATTTGGCCTTGGGAACCCGTCTTTATACTAAATCTCTTTTTATAGCTGGGTAAGGGATACGGTCAGAGGGGTGTAGTTTGTATATCGTCCCTCTTTCACAACCTGCGGTCATTCGTTCCGTGTTAGCCCATGCGCGTTGGCTAGTTGAACTTTCTCCTTGGGCCTTCTCCTCCATCTCTGGTTCCGTCATGGGTAGGCTCGCTTTTTATGGATTGCATGCCCTCTTCTTGGTTATAGATACTATTTAGCCCGCTCTTGTATCTCTATTAAACTCCGTGGAGGTCTTTTGGACAAGTTCTTTGCAAACGGGCTCCCTTTTTTGAGCTCATTAGTCAGGCCTATCAACACTGCCTATGGTTGTAAGCCTTCAACTTGAGCATATTCTTCGTATAAATGGTCCAGGTATTGACGAAGGGATTCGTCTCCTCTCTGTATCACGCCTAAGAGGCTTACTGCCGCCTTAGGTTTTGTTCTCCTTATAGTGAAGTTAGCCAAGAAATGTTCAGCTAAGTTGTCAAAGCATTGGATGCACTTTGGTGGGAGTGCATTAAACCAAACCAACACTCCTTTCCTTAGAGTTACGGGGAAAGACTTGTATTGGATGGCATCGGAGGCTCCATCCAAGATCATCCTGCGACCAAAAGCATCTAAGTGATGCTGAGGCTCTGTAGTTCCGTTATATGGTTCCATGTCAGTTGGAGGACGAAATCCATGTGTTGGCATTGTATTGAGAATTTCTTTGACGAAATGGTGGTTATTCTTCCCTTTCGCCTTCTTTGCTCCTATAAAGGCCTTTTCCGCGGTGTGGGTTTTCACCTCCACGGACGGTCTGTACACAGACCCTTGTGCTTCTTCGTTTGTCAACGATTGGCTTCGACCATCATCGTAGTTAAGATCGTCGATGTGGTGTTCTCTCTCGCGAGCTTATAATATGATTTGCTTCTGTTTTCGCTCGGTGTCCTTCTTGGCTTTGTCCGAAACCATTTAAATAGTGTTGGTTTCTTTATTCAACAAAGTTGAATTTTTATTCATATTGAGAAAAAAAAAAGTGAAACGGAAAAAGCTCTAAGAATTAATGATGGAGAGAGAGAATGAAAATGATATCTTTTATCCTTTTTATATGTTGTCTTCTAATCTCGTTGTTCAAATAGCATTTCTAAATATCTGAAAATGGTAAAATTAAATTGAAGAAGAAAATCTGAAAAATGAGGCAAGTGTTTTTGAAAAAAAAAGGTTGAAGTATTTGAGAATTTAACTCAAGGAATGATTTGTTTAGAAAGTTTGATTTTCCAACTTCTCTGGTAATTACTAACAAATTGAAATTAAACTAATGCACCAAAAAACAAAAGTTGAATCAACTCTATTCATCTCCATTTTTAATATGATCTTACTTCTTCACCTATCTTTGATTGTGAAGTTTATCTTTTATGACCTATGGAATTTCTAAAAAATGGTTCTACGTCCAATATTTAAACAAAATAATGAAAATTTTGGTTTCATATATGAGATGAAGGCTGTCATGAAAACAATCCCAATTAATGTGCATGCATTGAATTACTTGAATGTCCAAGGAAACTAATGTGTCTGCAGAGTATAGATGTGAATAATTGACGGACATATCTAGAATAATATAATTGAGGGAATATACAGTTAGGACCAAAGGTTAGAACGCGGAGAAAATCCAACAACGCTACAGCTTTTGTGGTCCCTTTTGCTTCTTTAATGCTTATCTCTAAAAATCACATGTATTTGAAGTCAACTAAACTTTTAATTAATCTGGTATAAACTAAGTCGATTTACTAAAAAGATAAAGTTTTCTCAATTCTAATTTTTTCGTCTACATAATTCAAATACAAATTTTTATTTAATAAGAATAAATATCAAATCAATTGAACTCACCCGTTGTTGAATTCTTATCTTTGGACCTTGTTTTTAGGTTCTTTGTTAATGTTGCAGAGTTCAGAAAAGGGTACCCATGCCTGACGGGGACTTTTCTCATGAGTGCTTTGCCCCTTTTCATTCTATCCCTTTCTAATGGACAATTCAATGCATACACCATATACTATTCTATTTGAACGATGCTGCATGTGCACCACTAAAGTTATCACCATACTGTCATTAGCCAAATTAATACGATTTTGGAATCCGGCACCTACTTCCACGATTCTCACTCCCTAAAGCATGCACACGCGATTTAAGGGGAAAACTCTTCGGCGCTTCTCCCATTTACTACTGTAACTGTACAAACTTTTATACTGTTGAGCACAAACTTTTACAAATTTATACACAAACATTTTACTAAAAATGTATTAACTTTTGCAAAAGATTTACACAAACTTTCACTCTTACGTACACAAACTTCTGAAACAACATACATAAACTTTTAAAACAATATATTCCAACCTTTAGAGAAATCACAGACTTTTACATGCTCGTGCACAAACTTTTTCAAAAACCATGCACAAACTTTTACAAACTCATACACAATCATTTATCAAGGAATGCACAAACTCATATCCGGGCTTAGTCTTTTCTTCTTGTCTTTTTTTTTCTTCTTTGGATGTTCCAAAGAAAAAAGAGAACTTTTTAAAAATTGAATGTTGATTTTGATTTCTAAATATACATTCTTCATTTTACTTCTAAATTTAGTCCCTAAAACTAAAAAACATGATTCAAGTTAATTCTTGAAATAACTTAAATCAATCCCCAAAAGTAAGTAGATATACTCACAACTACAAGGACTAATATAAATCACATTTTATAACTTTAACGATTAAATTTTTCATTTCTTAATTTCAATATCGATATTATTATATAAAGAGAATTCTCCTTTCAACTATTTTTTTTAATCTAATTTATCTTTTTTATATTTGACCTTACAACCTATTTGAAATGATTAAGAATTGAATTTATTTAAGAACTAGAATTCATTGACTTAAAATATAACAGTGACACAGAATTAAAATTCAATCATAACTCAATTCCTTCATTTTTGCTCTAAATGACCTAAATGAGTCTAATTTACGAATCACTTTTCATGGATTCGTATCTAAAACAATTAAAAAAAAAGAAGATACATTTATTCTCTCTTTCTCCTTCATCTCAATGTGCAGAGTCTCTCCACCTCTCTCATTCACCTGACTCCTTCCTCCTCTGCTTTGCTTTCATGGGCCGATCGCCTCCTCTCTGGCTAGGCCTGTTCTAAGACATTGTTTGATCAAGTACTATAACGCATTCCATTAAACAAAGGTTAATCCAACACTAAGAAAGGGATTATATCAAGAAATATATTCACAGCCCACTAAGTCTCAACAATGTTCAGTAAGTAAAAGATGAACTTCAAAATTAACCTCAAAACTTCTCTAGGAGAAATTTAGTGTAATAAATCCCTTAATTTTTTAGAGAGAAAAAAAAAGTAATAATCTCATACAATTTAAGGGACACAAAACTTTAACAAATTCCCACCTCAAGGGGATAACACAAAATAACAGCGCATCAATCATTTTCGTAATACACAAAATTAAATTCAGTCCTTGTTCCTAAGTGCAAAGCACGACGTTTTTACTCTTTTGCCCCTCATAAAAAAACTAATTCCCAAATTATCCCCCTTTCAAAACATAATACGCAACTACCCCTCTTTTGGCTGACGTGGACGCCGCGAGGCGCGTGGACGTCCACGTCAGATTCGCCAACGCGGTTGGCGAATTCAGTTAAATTGCATTACACTGAATTCGCCAACGCGGTTGGCGAATTTAGAACAAACGCTTGCTACTGAATTCGCCAACCGCGTTGACGAATTCAGTGTAATCCTCGCTGCTCACCCCTTCCCCCATTCTCCCACACTCCTCTCATATCTTAAAATTCACCTTATTGTATGTTTTATTAGTTTTGTTTATGATTTCCTGTTAGCAAGTTGGATTACGGTATTGACATTTTTGCTGTAGTGTAAAATTATTGCATGGTGGCCTTTATTGTTCATGTGTTAGTGTTGTTCGACACCCGGTATTGATAATGTTGGCCTACTGAGTCATTCGTTTAGGGTTTCAATCAATTAGCGCTAAGAAGAAAAATAAATTTGATCTAGCGAGTCACTAAAGGTAATAGACGTAGCTCAAAATATCGTTACATACGTTTTCAAATAAAGCACACAAAAATAGTAAGACTAATGCGATGATGGGGGGGTCAGGGTATGACGATGGTGTGGGGTAAGGGTATGATGGTGGGGGTGGGTAAGGGTATGATGGTGGTGGTGGCACTGCAGGTGGTGCTGTAGGGGCTGCGGTAGACTCATTCTGACTGGACTCTCCGGGCTCAGTACTCTATACCCGTCTGCGGCCATCAGCTAATCCACGCCTTCTTCTGCGGAGTGGCCTCTGATCAGCCTGCTCATCGGGCTCTGCCGGTGGGGGAATGGAAGTCGCAGAAGCCGGAGCTAACTGCTCCAACCCAATCCGGTCATACTCCTGTATGGCTGAGAGGATAGCCTCTGCTGATGCTCGAAGCTTGTCCATGCTAAATGAAGTTGACTGAGGGTCACAGTCCAGGCCAACTGCTGCTACGCAATGTCACCCTGGACAAAGTTAAACACAATTAATTATCCATGTCGGATTGAAATAAGTAGGTAAAATAAACACAATTATTGATATATAACTTACCACAGCTCCTATTGGCGCGGAAGCGCGGCCGATCCACCGTCTCGTGATCCTCTTGTACCATTGCATGTACTGCGAGCGTTCGGTCAGAGGCTCGGGCAACGGTGTCTGGGTGGCAATC
>QANU01008436.1:277737-353260 GCA_003254905.1 Nissolia schottii
TGCAAAGCACTCCACATTTCATATTCATTACACCCAATTAGCACTAAAATCAAGTCTTCAAAGCGTGATCACTCAACTTCTGGTCGTTATTTTACTTTTTATTATTAATCAATTTACTGCAAGTGGAAAAGTCTTCTTCACCTCTGCTATCTTCATATTGAATTAGTAACTATTAATTCGGCATGGACAGCGGCAAAGCTTAAGCTAATGACAAAGATGATGCAACAACAAGGCTGAGAGGACCAACTCTTTTTCGCCTGTGATGGCTGAGCAGATATGAGGCCATCGCAAGCTTGATTCACACATGCAAGCTTAGAATCTGAATTATCTAAAGAAAAAAGGGACCAAATTTGAGGGAAGGGACGGGGCTCCTTCCTAAGGAAGGAGATGGACTAAGAGAGAATGAAGAATATCTTAGAGAGAAGTAGGATCAATACAATAACAATTTATATACCCCTTTACAATTCCCAACCCCTATTTATATTAATCTAGACTCTCCAATTAGATTAATTGGGTTATTGGGCCTATGACTGATTCCTCTTGCTACAAAATTAAATTCAATTCTATGTAACTATTAGTTTTATTTTCTACACAATGTCACCTATCATATTAAAAATCATTATCCACTATCTACCATACCCTTATCTTACTCCAAAATATAATTTTTTTATATATATATATATATATATATATATAGTGCTATATATATAGCTCGACGAGCTACATGACATATGTTTCAACCAACAAGGAATCAATAAAAAAAATGAGTTAATTATGTTTTTAGTCCAAATAAAATATAATTTTTGATGGATTAAAAACATAATTAACTCAACAAAATTGAAAGAGTCAAAGCCAGATTTGAAGGAAAACATGGGTCCTTAGCCAATCAAATTATTTCGTGGCAGTAATCATGACTGTTTTTGTGGTGCAAAATATTATTTTTCAGATATATTCTTAACGTAGCCTTTGATTATTTTTATTTTTTTTACAATAACATTTGATTTTATATATATATATATATATTGGAGGTTTTGAATGTTTTAAATACTGTAAATTTTGGTTATTTATTTGATTACATTCATTATTAATTATTAATTAATAGATACATTTAATTATATTATCATAAAAAAAAAAATACGGCTTGACAAACATAATGATAATCAAATGCTTAACAACTGTCAAGGCCCCGTTCGTTTAAAACAAAGCACGCATGCAGGAAGCAGCTTCAAAGATTTATTCGACTTTTTCTTGTGGCCAACAACGTGGTCTTTTTGTTTTCTGCGGTCATTCAATTCAATAACGCTACTTCGAGTTGAGTCTTATCATGACAATGAAATCAAATTAACCAAGAACTACGCTGCTGGGCCAATTTGAGTACAGGCATATAGGCTTGTCCTAATATAAGGGGTACCCTGTTTGGGTAAAAGAGAGAAAAAAGCTCTCAGAATTCTCTAACATGCTATTGCCTGACCAACAACCACAGCTATCATCACCTAAGTAATAATAATGCCTCAATGTGTACTTAATGCTTTGGATATTGACGCTCTTAGTTGAAGCCTTGAAGGGAATGTGACTCTTCAAAAAGCAAAAGATTATGCAGGACCACAAGCAGGATCATCCGCACTCAAACTGCTTGTCTAAAAAAAGCCATTTTCTAAACTCAATTTATTTCTAAAATAATCAATTTTGGTTATTTATTATTGATTTCATTTAAAATGAATAGTATTAATTTTTTGGTAGTGAAAGTGTATAATATTTTGGCAAAAAAAAAAAAAGGTGTATGATATTTTAACTCAAAGCAGTAATTTCTTTTTTCTGAAAGCAGTAAATATTCGTTTAGTTATTCACTTAACAACTAAATTCCCTTTAAAGAACCATGTTCTAATATATATAATGGTGAGATGAGTAGAATTGTGTTTGTACATAGCCCTCATTGCAGTGGTCATGCAACGTGGCTCATCATGTACCATCTATAAATAAAAAGATAAAAATAAATAAAAAGTACTCTTTTGTATGAACGATTCTATTTGTTTTTTTAAAATAGATATATTTTTTCGACACATTATATGTTTGTTAGTAAGAATTAAACACAATTTTTTTAAGTTATCTCTTGACACTCAACTAAGAGAGATGTCCCTTGAACTACTGACTCTTAGTTTAACGATTTTTATTCTTGCATTGATACATATCTAACACTTTATAATTTAGATGCACTCACAATAAAACTAAATCTTACTAATTTTATCAACGATAAAATCACTTATTTTCTAATCTCACAACTTTATAGTGTGACTAAGTACATGTTTGGATTCTTAGTGGGAGGATGTTAGAATTGGTTCTGGCTGGTTAGAGAAGTGAAAAATAATCAATTTTGATATGTTAGAATTGATTAGGACAATTTTAAACAGAAAAACTAAACACACATTAAATATAAAGTAAATTTTATATCTATAAAAAGGTTTTATCTTCAGAATGGTTTTGCTTCACCTATTAACAAATTTAAAGTAAATTTTTTTGACAATTTTTAGAGCATTAAAGCTTATAAAATTCTTTTTTCAATAATATTTTTCTTTTATCAATATCCGTAACAAAACCCTTTTTATAATTTTAGAAAAAATGTTACTACTACTTTATATCATTTAATGTTTATCACTTCAATTTTGTGTATAGCAATAAATAAGAACGTGCACTTGACTAATATCTTTAATTAGGAGTGTTCACAATCCGGTCTGGCCCGCCAACCCGGACCGGCCCGAAGAATTCGGGCTGAATTGGGCCCGATTTTAATTCATATCGGGTTCGGGTTTAGTCTCGGGTCACCCGGCCAGTCCCGATGCTCTACTATTATGCATTTTTTTTTGGTTCTTCCCATCTCATTATGAGAAATCACAAGAATGAAAGGAATTGGATTCTTGCAAATACATTTCTAAATAGTTTTCAGTTTTTACTCTCACTCAGCCCAATTTAGTGAGCCCAATTTCAATTACCCATTACCCAATTTCTCAGTTCTCTCTCGGTGCTCTCTCTCAGCTCATTACCCAATTTCACTCTACCCAACTTTATTGCAAATCTATTGTAGTTAAATTTTTGCAAATCTATTGTAATTTGCAATTTTTTTAACTTTATTTTTTAATGGATGCTATTTTTTATTTTAAAGTTTGAGATAGTTTTGGCCCGCTTTGGCCCGGTCCAAACCCGGGTTTTAACTCGGCCCGAAGATGAACAGGCCCATCGGGTTTAGGGTCGGGTCTAGTTTTTCAAAATTGGTCCAGTCTAAATATAGAGCTCGATTCGGGTAAAGGTCAACCCAGCCCAACCCGGCCCACGAACACCCCTATCTTTAATTCTACGAAAAAAGCTAATATCTCTAATTTTGAATAATAATAGAAAAAAAAAAAACCAATACCTCTAATTTAGAAAAAGGGAGCGTGGCTATTTGCATTAATCACGTGCATGTACTGTTTTATGCACCAATGGCGGGGTTTAAGAGAGATAGGGAGAGAATTAGGACCCTTGTCAGAGTTGATTTTGATATGCCACCAAAAGAAATGTTAGTTAGTAATAATCATCCCCTATTCCAGACATCCATATCAATGTATAGATAGATAGAGGGAAAGGAAGGAGAACATGAAACTTCCTTTATCCCTCAAGTTGTCATTATGTTTTTTGTTTTTGCTGAGAAAGAAAAGGGTGCTTTCATGACCAAAAATAAGTGCCTTCATAACTCGTCACAATTAGGTGCTTCTAATTAACTAATTTCAAAAGATTACAACTCTTTTTTTAAGATGAAAAACTTTCAATAATTTTAGTTTTAGTTCCTATATTGTTTTCTTCAATTTTTATGCAAGATAGTTTGAATTTTATGCATGATAGTAAAAAACTATATCTAGTGAGTAAAGATAACGCTATAGATTGTGCACCTAATTCTATTAGAGAAAGTATTTCCGCTCTTTCCATCTATGCTCCAAGCCGGAGATAGCACCACTCAATGAGTAGAGACTACATTATTGTCAAAAAGGGTCTAACCTTTGTATTTATAGGAGCACAAATTTAATGGGGTCCTCCTCCCATCACGAGCCATCAAGGTCCTGCTTGCACTAACTTGTTTGACATTTCAGCTTAATAATTAGATGTGATAGGCTTAATATTGCATGGATCACCCATGCCTACTCTGACTTTCGAAAGGATTGACTATCAATCCGTTTTTATAAAACTATTAAAACATCAATTAGTATTAATCCATTATAAAAAAAAATTCTTACATTTTACCCTTTGCATGAATGAGTAAAGAAAATAAGAAAAAAAGAATGGGATGAAAGAAAGTGAAGAGAAAATAAAGACAAGAAAATTCGCTCTTATTGTTTGGATGAAGAAAAAAGAGAGATAAAGAAAAAACAAATTCTTTCTCTATCTTTGTTTGAGAGAAAAGTAAGAAGAGAAAAATATAATGATATTAAATGAATTCACTATCCTTATTATAAATGAAAAATGATAAATAAATAAATAAAGACAATTATAATTTTAATCAAGAGCACTCTCAAATTCGATTTCTAATTTTTTTTCCCTCTAAAAGTGGAGAAAAATCTCTTTTTTAAATCTCACACCCATTTTTTTTTCTTTCTTCCATATTTTCTCTTTTATTTAAACAAGAGAAAATGATAAATTCTTCTCCTTTTATTTTCTCTTTATTTCCTTCAATCCAATTTCTCACAAACCAAGGGTTAATTCTTATAGTTTCAAAATTTTGATTTTTGGTCTTTATTTATGAATTTGTCCTTGTATAGTTTTTATCTTTATAGGTCTTAGTCCTGTAATTGCTATTTTATTTTTGAAGGATATGTCCTATTTTTTATTTATTTTATAAATGATTGACACTTATAATTTAATTTACGGTAAATTACACTGACATTTGATAAGCTTTAGTGAAATTAAATTGACACTGTTTCTATTTGTTTAGACGAAACTAACCTCCCTTATTGATAACATAAGTATATGTCATTTGTTGTTTTTTTCCCCGATAAGTAATCATGTATAAACACATCCAAAATTGGGCAAAAGAAGTCTAACAGAACAACCACGGAAACAATGCACCACCTATAAACTACCCCAACCCACCTAAATCCACTGTGACTCGACAAAGCACGACAAGCTAGAGCACAAAACTCGTCAAAAACACCCTTGGAAAAACCCATAAAAGGGACCTAATAACCCATGATTTTTTAAGGCACTATACCCCAACAAAAATAGCAAAATTGACACTCACTATACTTTCATAAATATCAACTCATAGGAACTCATGCATGTTGTTCTCAACGGTGAACCCAAAACTTTGAAGTCGACTGATAGGTAGAGTTTGTATCCTATTTTATTATTATATAATTGAAAACTGCATCCTAAAAATGTGTGATTTTAATGCTTAATTAATATGTTTTGCACATTATCCTTTTTTGTGAGAAATTGAGAAAAATGCAATTTAAGGCACCATTTTTATCTTAGAAATCAATTTGTAGATTTTTTTTTTCTTTTTTTAGTTTTCTGTTTTTAATTGCATAAAAATAAATTGCCAACAGAATTAATGAAGATTTGAAGGAGATTAGATAAGATACAAATTTTCAAGAAGAGATTTGAAGAGACGATTTGAATCATAAAAAACAAATTTGAATTCAAATTCAAAAAGATTTTGTCAAAGATTTGCTGAGGATTTTTTAACACGGACTATGTCACGGATTTTTCACTATGATGGAGGTTAAATCTTGATTTGACTTCAATTACAAAGTTGTAGATCCACTACAAGAAAACAGATTATTTCCATCAACTTTACCGTCAGAAATTTGGATAGTTAGCGTCGGTTAAACGCTCTTCCGTCGGCATTTCCGTCGGACATCGAGCTAATGGTAAGCCGGTCGATGGTAATGAGATTAGCGTCGGAATCATCTAACCGACAGTAATTACTGTTGGTAAGAACCACTGGCAAACGGTTCAGATGTAAACAAATATGAACCGGTCACCGTCCGACCATACCGACTGTAACTATATTAATATTTTATTAGTTCATTACCTTTGGCAGTAACTGGCGCAAATTTTGTAACTATTACCGTCAGTAGTGAAACACCCTAGCTAGCTAGCATACGCTTAAGTCGCAAACTTGCTGGCTAAGTTGTTGTCTGCTTTGATGGGGATTACTTAGTCCCATGTATTATCTATAAGAAAATATTGTTACCAAAAATATGGACCAAATTGAAACTTTCTTTGTACGTTACATAGCGTAAAGTAGGAGCCTTGTTATGTTAAGAGCGTGCATTGCGAGTGGAAACATAGCATGCTTTAGTTATAACTAAAGATTTGATTAATACAGGCTAAGATAACAAACGATGGTCCATCATACATTCATCAGCAATACAGAAATAGTATTATGAGTGTTAAGTATAAATATCACATAGAAGTACAAGTACCCATATAGCATTTACCAGCTAATCGTCTAGTCTTCCGCTGCGCTCCCTGGGGAGGGTTCCTCCTCCTGCAGCTCCTCTCTTTGTTCCTTGTACTACTCGTACCGCTCAGACGTCCTAGAACCATAAAGGAGTGAGGGATGAGAACACTGCGTTCTTAGTGGGTAACCTCTGGTCTCGCTACTTATTTTAAACTCAATTATGATTCCGCCGCTCAGGGGTCTCTAGGTGTCACAGTTATACTATATACCTACCATTTATTAAAATCCATGCTAAGCCTGAGCAGCTTTATCTAATTTACTACGTGACTGGGGGGAAACCTATTCTTTATTAACTAAGTCATCTGTTCTTTACCTTACTTCCTAAATCACATATAATGACATAATTCACATAATCATATAATAAGCTTCCATGTGCGTCCACTTATAACCGTGCCCATTTTAATTATAAGCTTCTTCACACATCCACTTATGTACAGTTATATCACTTAGAGCACATACTTCAAGCTCAACCCCCCCGGTAACGGTGGCCTACCGGGACAGGCTTCCTTAGTGTCTCAGTACCGTGAGGACTAGGCCGCGGTAAACCTCAGTAGCTCACGATAGGAGAATCCATCCTCATGCTAGGGATGGCGAGGGGACCCTACCCCGTCCTTATGCTAGGGACAAGGCATGCCCAGGGTTCAGCTTGCCTTTCCTGCCGGCTCCCCACACAGCTAGGAAAAGAATCCTTTAACCTCCTTTATTCCTTTGAGGGAATTAATGATGTCATGCCCAATACCTTTCCCTTTCCTTTCCTTCCTTTTCCTTTTTCCTTTCTTTTTGTAAAACCATTTTCATGACACATAATCACATAAACATTCATCAATACAGTTCATTCCAGTCACAGTTCATATGCCTTAAACATAAATCCTTAGTGCAAAACATTTATAATACTTTAGAAAGCCTTGAACATAAAACCTTAGTTCATAACAGTTAACATACTTTATTAAAATCAGTAGATCCATGGATAATTGCAAGCAGTGTGAAAATCTAAGTTTGAGAAAAGTGTTTTATTCAGAAAATGACAAGTTGTAAAATAGAGAGTCTGAACTTCGGTCAGGCCGCTCAGCGTCACCTGACGAATTTCTGCTCCTAATTCCTGCAATTTTTCCATGTCCCACAAGTTTCCTTGGAATCAATCTTTAAAATATTTATTCCATCATTCATCATCCCTTTTTAACAACAATAAACATACCTTTCATGTTTGTAATATCATTTCCATCATAAATCCATACTTTCCTAACAAACTATTCATGAAGCACATAGCACATCTGGCACATATTCAAATATTCGTGTAACCCATCACATAGAACATACATAGCTCAACGTCTCACATTTAAACAAATCCTAAGCATAAACAAACATAATCAGTAGTTATTCTAAAATCGCGAAGCATACGTCCGTTTTCTGTCAGAAATTAGAGATCAGAAACCGGAGAGGTCCAAGATCTTACTCCAAGGTTTTTGATAGTCCTAAGATCATTTTTCATGTCTAAAATTTCAGATTCTGACCTCAGCACCATGAAATTACAATTCTACCCTTTTCCCCAAAATTACTATTTTGCCCCCGTAAACGCCCTATTTTCTTTAGAATTTTTGTTCTCAAAAACCCGATGGACTCAAGACCTGCCCTTAAGGTTTTTGATATTTCTAAACCCATATTTTCTGAAAACAAACCTAGTTTTTCAGTCCGAAGATGTGAAATTCCCGTTTTGCCCTTTTTCATAAAAATCCTGTTTTTCGTCTGTTTGCTGAGAAATTCATCGGGGACTCCAAAAATCATAAAACTTGACATTCCCACTCAAAATTTCGTGTAGAATCCAAAAATAACATTAGTTTTTCATGATAAAAATCCCAGAATATAGTTCCCTTTAAAATTATGTCATATGCCTATTTACGTCTTAGGCGTTCCTAAGTTCTGGCAGAATCACAGACAGCACCAAAGAGTCCAGACAATCATCAACCACCTATATCTACATCAAAGTCACATAAAGACATCCTAACCGCATATATATCTAATCATGAAACCACATAGACAGTGGATAAGTCGGTTACCCACTTGGAGACTATATTCGTCACAAGCCTGCAGAAAGCTCCATGAGTCTGACAACTTGCACTTCTTGCTACTGGGAGAATTCTTAGAGATTAGAAATGGAGCTTCTTACCTAATAGGATAGAGGATGGTTTCTTATAGGAAAGGTTAGGGAAAGTTAGGGTTTGGGTTAGGCAGAGACTATGGTGTTCTTAGTTAGGCGAAATAACAGCGGAGTGCATAAACCGGCAGAGTTTCTCCAACCATCACAAGTCTTCCTCATTTTTAAATAAACCCCATGGCCATTTATACGCCCTTATGGCCGTGGGTTTCTTGGCTTCTTGAAGAAGCTAGCACAATTTTATTTTCCCAAAATTAGATGAATTATGATGTCATAGGTGCTTAGTCACCATATGAGTCATCTATGCCATAATTACTTTGAACTTTGACTAAGCTATTTTGGCCCACTTCTAGCCGTGTATTCCTCCCTCTAATGGCTGAATGTTTGGCTGAAATTTCTCAAGGCCAAACGCTGATCAATTTTGATCGTGTTTTGGACGTTAGCTGTCCCAGTACTTCGCGCACGGTCATCCGAAAAATATTCTGATCACATCCTTGTGATCCATTAATTTTTTAAGGAATAATTTGAATTAATCTAAGGTACTTATGAACCTTTCCATCGTGACCTTATATTTTACAGATACCTTAGATACACCGTTGTACTTGGAGGACAAAACGGATCCGTATGAGTGTCTGCAGAATTTTCTAAAACTGAGCAGAATTTCTTCTACCGACATTTTAACCCATAATCTCATGCAAAAACTTATTTCCCCTATTTAATTTTAGGAAATCTTTACTAAGGGAAAAACACGGGATGTTACAGGTAGTGTGTGCCGACGGTCGGTAACCAATATTTTATTTACAGATTACCGTTTGCGACAACCGACGGTAATGATACATCTTTATCGTCGGTATGAATGTACGGCGGAAAATATATGATTATTATATTCTCTTAATTACCGTCGTACGTAACCGCCGGCAGATACATCGTTACTTTACCGTCGGTATAATTCGACGGTAACTATTAAAATTAATATTTTTAAAAAATAATAAAAGTAAATTATAGAATTTAATAAAATGGATATATTTTAGATATATTTATATATTTTAGATAATAATAAAATTAATTATATTTTAAAATAATAAAATAATTATTTTAAATAATTATTATATATTTTAGCATTATTTTAATAATTAATTATATTATTAAATAATTTCATTATTTATAAATATATACAAATTTAGATTTAATTTAATGAACACGGAAAATTGATATAATTTTAAATTTAATAAATCATATAAATTTCGAGACTGGACTTAGTGGTTATATCATATTTTATTCACTATCTGAATTATTTTATAATTCAATAAAACATAGCTCAATTATGATAAATATATGAAATTAGCTAAATAAACTCAATATATATTATATAATATAAACAAAGTTAGGTAAGTATCTAACAAAGTTACAAAATTTGTACATTTTGAGGTAAACTCGTAAACTCGTAGGTAGATTTTAACTCGTAAACTCGCTAGTAGAATCAAGAGTTTACTTAAACTTGTACGAATTTACCAAAAAAGAGTTTACATAAGTGTTAACTCATTTTATGTAGTAAAATCGTAAACTCGTAAGAGTTTACGAGTTAACTCGAGAGTTTAACAACCATATGCATAACTATTTCCATATTTGTTATAAAATTCTTTAACATGTTCGAACTAATCAAACAACATTCCAATCGTAGGCATTACATCGTCTGAGTTGATTGAATCACATTGCATGTTATTTGTGCTTTGTTAATGAACAAATATTAAGCAACATTTCAGGAGCAGGTAAACAAACCTTTCACATACACATAAACAAACCTTTGGTAGGTATTAAACAAACAACAAACATTTGGTAGGTATTAAATAAACATTTTGATACATTAAACAAACTTTTCAGTTACATATAAACAAACATTTGGTAAGTATTAAACAAACACTCTTTTGAACAAACCTTTCGATTACATATAAACAAATCTTTGGTAAGTATTAAACAAGCACTCTCTGATATCATTAAACAAACCATTTAGTTACATATAAACAAACACTCCGATATCATTAAATAAAATCAATTATCAGCAAAAATATGCAAATCCCAATATTAGAAAGTACAAATTCACCACAAGCCAACTTACCTCTATGTCAGAACTAAGTGACATTGGCAAAACTAACGAGGTTTAACGAACAAATATGCAGTTTTGCAGATCCTACACAATCAATCGAGCATTCATTGAGGGGAAGATAAAATCATGTTGATGGAGGATGGTGAGCCTCACGAAATGGAGAATGGAGATGAGCTGTGTGTTGAAGGATGGAGAAACAACCAAGAAAAGAGCCTCGTGGGATGGAGGATAGAGAAACGATGGCTAGTGGCTGGCAACGCGAGTGAGAAACAATAGCTGTTGGTTGGCGGCATGAGTGAGAAAGGCGAGGTTGAGCTGTGACACACGAGTGAGAGTGGTGAGCTGTGGGATGCAAAATACTTATCTCATGTAGAACAATAAATGTGTTGGTTGTACGGTGGCACCTATCGTGGTGTATTATATGTTTGAATGATAAAAATAAGATTTGATGTGATACTGAATGAATATTAGAAAATACTAGAAACTCTAGAGGAATGAAAAAGTGCGGGAAAAATTAGCACTTGGAACTTGAGCTTTTATAAAACTAGTATAGTATACGTGTATTATACAGACTTATTTTGATGTGTATTTGTACGTTCATCTATAATAAAATTGAACATATAAAATTATTTGTACTTATTTTGATATAAAATTAGTTTTTTATAAAAAAATTAATTAAAAATTAAATAGTATTTCGTTTAGTCGTTAAAAAATTCCTAAAATTTGAATTAGAAAAAATGACGTTAGAGAACTGATTTCAAATTTTAGTTAGAAGTTTTTTTTTTTTTTTAACTTTTAAATAATGTTTATTTTAAACATGAAAAAATGCTGACATATAAATTAGAAAATAATTAATGAGTCTCATGAAAAAAGTTTAGTTAGTTTTGGCATGAAATTTTTCTCCAACGAAAAATTCAAATATTTAGTTAATATAAATAAAGGACAAATGTATTAAAAATACTTACTAACCCGTCTAAAACTTTGATGTATAATAATAATAATAATAATAATAATAATAATAATAATAATAATAATAATAATAATAATGTTATAAGGACCATGCAGATATAGGCACCAAAATAGAATTAAAACCTTTTCTTTCCTTCCAATGTGCACTGATATCCTTTATCTCTATTTCTTCTCTCTCTGTCACCCCCTTCATCTACATCTACAGCAAGTTGCCAAAGGGCATGCATTTCCCCTTTTCCCCTTTTCCTCTTAACACTCCTCTGCTTCTTCTGGACTCTTTCCCTTCTTCTACCTCCACGAATGGCTTTGTAAGGGAAAAGGTCATATTTTGACTCTTATACTTCATCTGGTTCCCCTGTTTGATTGATTTGCTGGCACTTTCTGCTTCACAGGTTTCCTTCGCACTCTTAACTCTCTTGGTGTTAGCTTGTAGAGTACTCATGACAACTTGCGCTTTCACTTTTCATGCCCTTTTTTTGTTCCCATCACCATGTGCACACCACACACCCTCCCTCCGATTGAATCTTACAAATACTGTTGATTTGTTTCCTCATTTTTATTTTTATTTTTGCCAGGAGTTTGAGATAAAATGGGCGAAAGTGCTTTGTTCTCTGTGTAGAGTTTGGCAGAGAAAAAAATTAATACATTTTCTTTTGGAGTCTTGTATATAATAATGCCAGTTCCACTTGCTCCAGCTCCATACACACCTCCAGCAAATGGTATCTTGCTTTGTCATTTCTTGATTTGGTCCCATGTCTTTTCTTTGTTCGGTTGCCAAGAAATCTTTAGTAGCATCTCATCTCATCTCATTACTTAATGGTTGGTGATGGACTGATGGAATGATTGCCGGTTATTTCTTCCATGGCTTGAGGAGAAAAAGAAGGAAAGAAAAGAAACACCTAATGCCAAATTTTGATGTTGATGGCGTAAGGAACAAGTTACAACTTTAAAGAACCAAGGCATTGTCTTGTAGACTGATGAGGAGTGCAAAAATTGAAACACGCAAATCCCATATTCTGATTAGCTAGAGAGAGAAAGAGAGAGAGAGAGATTTATGTAGTGAAATTCCTCAAAAGGCTCGAACTTGTGGAATTTAGATTGCTGGTGGCATATCTTTTTAATTGTTATTCTCTAATTTGGTCAGGGCTAACCATTTGAAAATTGAACATGCCTTTGAGATAGGTTGAATGCTGGAATATCTGTCATGCAATCATTTATTTGATACTTATGTAATTGTTTATCTAAAAAATCTTCTTTGGCTAGGTTCACAGAGTCAACTTGTCTGTTCTGGCTGTAGAAACCTTCTGCTCTATCCAGTTGGAGCCACCTCTGTGTGCTGTGCTGTTTGCAATGCAGTCACAGCAGTACCACCTCCTGGTATGTTTCATTTTCTCCTCATTGGATCTCTATGCAGTTCTATGCTCAATTTGCTACCTAATGAAGGCGATAAAATCGCGGGCAATTATGCGTGCGCAGGCACAGAAATGGCCCAGCTAATTTGCGGAGGCTGCCACACTTTACTCATGTACATCCGCGGCGCGACGAGCGTGCAATGCTCGTGTTGTCACACGGTCAATCTAGCTATGGAAGGTACTGAACTAATAACGGCCTCAATAGCCTTCCAAAGCGTTTAGGACATTTTTACTCTTTTTTTTGTGTGAGATGGATCTTTATGATTTGAGTCCCTACTCTCTGAGTAAGCATCAAATGCACATTGTGGCAGCAAATCAGGTGGCACATGTCAACTGTGGTAACTGCAGGATGCTGCTAATGTACCAATATGGAGCAAGATCCGTGAAATGTGCAGTTTGCAATTTTGTAACATCAATTGGGGTCAGTGAATCCTGCTCTTTCTTACTATGTAGATTTCTTCTAACTGTCTTGAGTCACAATTTCAGAAGGGCATATACCTTTCCCTTTTTTTTTAATTTTTTTTTTTTGGAAGAATAGAGATAGAAAATTTTAACTTTTAATTCCTAGCAAATAATATCAAGTTTTCTTGCTAGTTAATAAATAGAAGGGAAACAAACAAAACAATTTACCCCCCCCCCCCGAACTATACAATAATTGTGTTTTACTCACTTACTTTTAAAAAGCATGCATATTGATCCTTTAACGTTTTATAACAGTGCAAATTGACCTTTAAATAACCAAATTACCCTCATCTCTTTCCCTTCCCTCTCCTCTTATTCAATAATGTGAGGGTAGCTTGGTCATTAGGGGTCGATTTGTGCTACTATGAAACATTGTGGGGTCAATTTGCACATTTTTTAAGTGAAGTGACGTAGTGCATAGTTCAAGAGGTTAAATTGCATTTTCCCCCCTAAATAGAAGGAATGAAAAGAGAAATAGTTTCTGTAATGTGAAAAGTGTCTTATATTAGGAAGCAAAAGTTAGAACTAAAGGAATTTGCTAATATGATCAATGATTTATACTGGTGTTTACTGAATGATGCAGGCCTCAGCAAGCACCACCGAACAGCAGAAGTTCAGCACCTAAATAAAACAAAACCATAGCAAAGTCAATACAGACTCTACAACCTTGGTTTTGCTAGTTACATGTTGCCCTTAAGGAATAAAGAGTGCACATCAAATGGGAGAGGAAACTCTCTCTCTCTCTCTCTCCACATGTATAGAGTTATTTTTCCCTTGCGTGATTGAATTGAGTATTTTTGTTAGATTGTGTGTATGAACCACTATAAGATTCTGAGTGCATTGGAAAATTCACATCTTTAGACAAGGCAGATTGTATTTTCTGTTGCAAACTAATTTGTATATCAAATAATTCACGTGAGCCTCACAATCATTAAACGAGAGGTCGAGAATCAACCTCTCATTTTATAATGGTGAGGCTTGCATGAATGCGAATTACTTTCTCTGTTCATACATCATTTCTGTCTGTATATGGAGGACCAGACACATAATTAATTTCTTTGAGATGCTTTCTGCTGCCTTTTTTGAATTCAACATCATACAAGATAAGATCCGGTGTAAAATTCCATCTAGATATTTCAGAATGGAATTGAGGTGAAGATAGTTCAGCAAGACATTATTTCATGGTCATCAATTTCTGATTTTGACTTTCGTGACTTAGCTTCACGAGTATTGTAGGTTGACAAACCATTTTAATTAAGAAATGGATGTACATTGCAAACTTTATCAACATCTAATTAGGACTGAGCTCATATTTTTTGACTTTCCTAATAGGCATATCTTTTTTTTGTTGATACCATTATTTATCCTTTTGGTTAGAAATTGAGTCTAGAAATGTTAATACTTAGTTGGTTTAAGAGATTTAACTTTTATTTCTTTTACATTTGATCTCAAAGTTTTTATCTTGCAAATAAGAAAAACTATCGTCAGAGTTTTTATCCAATTAACATGACTTGAGTCAGATTAGTTAAAGTTCAATAGGTTAAGATATTATCTGTGTAGATAAATTAAAAAAAATTAGGTATGGAAATAGGAAATATGCCTAGAAATCTTTATAGAAAGAAGGGAAGGTCAAGGAGACAGAAAATTGGGTATGGTTGAGTTTTGATAAGTGAACTCATTGTGCTAGGCAGCATATAACATGTTGCAGTATGCAGACAGACTCTGATGGGGCAACATCAACATCAGATAGAGAGAGATTGGAAGAAATTGTGATGAGTTAAAAGATATTTGGCTGTACGCACCCCCTTGAAGTCTTGGTCCTTGCCTTGCCAATACTTGTTGGTAGTAATAGAGAGAGAGAGAGAAATTGGAAGAAGTAATAATATCACAAAACTAGTGGCTGTCGCTACTGGCAGTAAGGCATTGCTGACTGAATTACACATGCGAGAGAGTTCTCTGTCTTTGTCTCTGCAGACGGAAGCATTTTGCAAGGGATACGTCAGCTGCACATTAATTTAAAAAAAAAAAGAGAGGCTTTTTTAACATAATTTGCTAAGAAAATGTTAGTTATTCATTAAAATATTCTCACCTAATTTGCAAATACACGTACATTGTTATTAAATTATATACTAATAAATTAACAAATATAATTGATTATCACTATTCACACCCACTTTTTAAAAGATCTTCTAAATATGTGCATCAAAATTATACCCATTAACACAAAAAAGGTTCATCAAAGAACCAACAAGGGTGTTGTTGGCCCACTAGTGTTCAATTACGTGAGCTGCAAATTACGTGCAACAAACATTTCCTATTGTGCAAACTTGATACACTAACCCATTAAGTATAGAGGAATTCTTACTTACCCTAATAACGAAGGCTTTTGCTATGTTTCATTAGTTTTCTTGCATCAATGTTGTGCCCGAATCAAGTAAAAACCCCTCTAAAATAAATCCGAGCATAACATTCTCTTGCATATTAGGTAGATGGTGCAATCAATAGCAGCAAACACAATCATGTCAAAAGTAGAGAAAAGCGCCTTCATTCTTGACAGTTGAGATTGTTGCCTAAATGTCATTGCTTCACCAACACCAAGCTTTAGTTTTCATACCAAACTAGAGCAACAACAAACCTCCTTCCGCAGCTATCAATGTGTCAATTTTTCATGCATTGTGGGGCCCGTGTGGGGGTCTACTGTTTTACATTTCACCATCTTGTTCCCAAGTGACTCTTTATTAATGGAGCAATGGACCACGATGGTATGTTCTCTTGACCCTATTCCGTTATCCCAATCAACTTTATGCAAGCAGGGCAAATTGTTTGCTTCTTAAGCTGGATCTAAGCAAATATTTGATATTTCTATCATGGAGCCCAACTGAATCAAAGAAAATATTTTGTGGTTTCAATGTTCTTCGTTAATTTTGTCTATCTCTATTCCAAAATGACAAAACTAAAGTTATGTCATGATGAATCATCTCATCTACATATGCAACAAGTGCAGCCGCTTGCTTGCTTCTTCAGCTGGAACACATCACATATTTATATCTTCGATTCTATTATTTGGACACCTAGCGACACCAAGAAATCATGTACAAATGAGTGGAAAATTCAAGAACATTACTGGTGAATTAAGTAAAAGCATTTTTCATCCAGGGATTCATAAGTAAGACAGCAAGTAATTTAGGTATGTAAATTGGATGAAAGCATTTTTTTTCATCCATTATCGCTTACTACTAAACTAGTAATTTTTCACTTTTCTAACCATAAATTTAAGTGTCAATTTGAATGTCAAACAGCAAGTCCAAATAACAATTTTCTTATATCTTCTTTTTATCATAGAGCCCAATTGAATCAAAGAAAGTTTGTCATTCCAATCTTTTGTTATACGTGTCTATCATTACTCTAGAAGGACAAGTCAAAAGCAAAACAAACCATTTCTTGCTTTTCTATTTTTCTTGCAAAAGAGATTTTTGCTTAAACACTAATCTGCACCTCATTTTTAGACACATTCACCATAAAAGTAGATCTCACTAACCTTATTCAAGATACACTCACTTATTAATGGGCCCGATCAACTTTATAGTGAATTTGTCTAAAGATGAAGTGATAAACTTGCATCAATCTAAAAAAATTTCTTCCAGGAAAGAGTGCAATTACCTACACAAGGACGTTAGGACATACTTCAAATTTTCAAGCAGGAAAGAGTTTTAATGCATGATTCAAGGATTGAAAATGCAACGCTGCCACAAACTCCCAAATCCAAATCAGAACCCATTGAAGTCATTGCATCTTGAAAGACAAGCTTTTTGTGATGGTCATGTTAGACCTTTCTCTGTTTGCAAGTATTACAGCTACAAATTAACTATATACCCTTGCATGAACAAGCGACACCACTTAAAATAGTGACATTCACAATACTCACTCACCGGCATTACTCTACTAAGTTAAAAAATAATTGGCATTATCATTTTGGGCCATATTGATTGATGTCAAACATAGTCAATATTAATGTTTTGAGTGTTGTGAAAAGGAAAAAACAATTAGGTGTGTGCATGAGACAGCTGATATAAGGTATGGGAATACTAATTTATACAAGCATGATGGCATAGAGATATGCATTAAGATTACCTACATCGTATATATTATGTCAAATGATAACTGTATATGTAGGGAAAAAGATACAGAAGACAGAGTAGAAACATGAATAAGTGGAAAAGAGAGGGAAAACAGAAAATCCGCATTGAGTGTGCTCCACTGATTCTCAGATTTTGTACATTGCTTTGCTTACTCGTCACCCAGGGCCAACTCCAAGGCATAGTCGTCTCTCTCCTGCAACATGTTAGTGAGTTACATCATCAAAGAGGGGGAAAAAAAATCCATCTAGGTTCTTTTTCTCCTTTGATAGTTCCTAAAGAATAAAGACTCAGACAACAGAACCTACCACTGGTCCTCGGGCAAAATACCGTCCAAATTGAAGCCAATATACCTGTATGCACCAACGATTTATTATATTCATAACCAATATTCAGTAACAAAAAATAATAACAACAATGGATTAAATTTGATTTAGCCTCCAGAGCAATTTATAAGAGCAAAGTTCACAGCTTAAAAGATAAAAATAGAAAACATCTTAAGAAGCTTAAAAAGCAGTGATCATAAGTTGTGATTGTTGTTTTCCTCATTACCTCATCTTCATCTTGAGTTTCTACTTCAACGTCAGAGGATGGGTAACCCACACAAAGAAGTGCATAACCCTGAACAAAAGTTTCACACACTTGTCCAGCTCAGCAATAAAAGACAATGGAATTTACACAAAATAATAATGATGGTTGACATTCTTTACTCAATGAAGTTTCGTTGTTTTGTTAGAACAATAGCATGAGAGATACCTATCTAAAAAAACCAATAGCTTGAGAAATGAATGGTTGATTGATTCTTTGGTAACGTACACAGAAAGAGAGACATTTCATGGCATTGATAATGGAAAAATTATTCAATGTTTTCAAAATATGAAAACGAGGAAAAAAAATTAAAAATTAATCTTTTGTTATTTTAGATTAATATATTTTTTGATGCCTAAATACAATTATGTGAAATTTTTTATTATGTTTATGCACTTTTGCTCGGATAGTTCGAATTTTCTGGATCCATCACTAGGAGTATTTTGAGTCTTATTTGTCATAGAAAAGTTTTACTAAATCTTGAGAGAAACTTATACCACATACTTATAAGACGTGCAATGTTGTATGGGAATGAATGTTGGGCGATAAAAAGCCAACAAGGAGAAAAGCTTAATGTTATAGAGATAATAACGTTGCATTGGACGAGTAATTACACTTGATAAGATAGGATTAGGAATCAATGGCGTTTAATAGAAATTTAAGGGAGCACATATTGTGGAAATGAACTTAATATATCACCTTAGATGATTTGGTAATTCGTGGAAAAGATTAGTAAAAGCCCCAATAAGGAGAGTAAATTAAATGGAGGATATCCCAATAGTTGGAAAATGAGGTAGGCAAGGATTAGAGTGAGAGACTAAAGCTCAGAAACTTTTCTTCTCTTTCGCTGCACTTTCTTGTACTATCTTTCATTTCCTATGCTGATTTCACACCGATCTCAACCCAGGGTGTGAATAAATTATACTTCTTTATTTTCTAGTCTCTATTACCAATTTCTATCATTACGACATAACACTATGACATTGTTTGATCCATGTAGTTAACCCCACCTAG
The DNA here is from genome assembly GCA_003254905.1 of Nissolia schottii. Classification (NCBI taxonomy): domain Eukaryota; kingdom Viridiplantae; phylum Streptophyta; class Magnoliopsida; order Fabales; family Fabaceae; genus Nissolia; species Nissolia schottii. Next base: position 297,065 of record QANU01008436.1, read on the forward strand.
TACAACACAGGGCTGTTGCTAACGGGGATGGATCCACATTGGTGAGCGTGGGTGCACATGCCCCCACTCACCTTTCTAAATTTTCTACTAATTTGAGTCTATACGTAATTTTACCCCCCACTAGATGATCAATCTTGCCCCACTAATTAACCACCCTTGTCTTTACCTATCAGCATCGCCCAAAGGAAGTTACTCATGATCTTGAGATAGTAGAGCATCCAAGTGAACCATCTCCTATTACAATAATCACTCCTACCACGAACCTTACCCTATGTAATGATGACCTTCCCATTGCTCTTTGAAAAGGTACTCGGTCTAGTCGAAATCCTCACCCCATATATAATTTTTGAGTTTTCCTTGTTTATCTCCATCATATTATGCCTTTGTTTCCACCTTGTCTTCTGTGTCCATTCCCAAGTTTGTCAATGAGGCACTCAGCCATTCAGAATGGAGACAAGCTATGATTGATGAGATGCTTGCTCTCGAGCATAGTGGTACTTGGAATTTGGCTCCGCTTCCTCCTGAAAAAGCTATTGTTGGATGTCGATGGGTGTATCTGTAAAAGATGGCCCTGATGGAAACATTGATCATCTTAAAGCCTATTTGGTTGCAAAGGGGTATACTCAAACCTATGGTCTTACCTACAATGAAACCTTTTCTCCAGTTGCTAAAATGGTCTTTGTTTGCACTTTTCTCTCCATGGCAGCCATGAAACATTGTGCACCATTTCACCTTGATATAAAACATGCTTTCCTTCATGGGGACCTTGAAGAAGAAATATACATGGAGCAACCACCTAGGTTTGTTGCTTAGGGGGAGTCAAGATTGGTTTGCAAATCACAGCGTTCACTATATGGGCTCAAAAATCACCAAGAGCTTGGTTTTGCAAGCTCAGTACTGTTGTTCAAGAGTTTGGCAAGTGAAGCCGATCATTCAGTGTTCTATCAGCATACTTCACCTAGTCAATGTATTTACTTAGTGGTCTATGTGGATGACATAGTCATTACTGGTAGTGATCATGAAGGAATATCTCGGCTAAAGAAGCATCTATTTCATCACTTTCAGACTAAGGATTTGGATAAACTCAAGTATTTTCTCTGTATTGAGGTGGCTCAATCCAAGGGTGGCATTGTTATATCACAAAGGAATTATGCTGTTGATATATTGGAAAAGACAGAGATGTTGAATTGTAAACCAATTGGCAGTCCTATGGACCCAAACAACAAATTGTTGCCAGACCAAGGAGAACCTTATCTTGATCCAGGTAGATATCGAAGACTAGTTGGGAAGCTCAATTATCTCACTATTGCTACACCCGATATTTCATATTCACTGAGTGTAGTGAGTCAGTTTATGCAGTCCCCGTAATGATCATTGGGATGCTGCTATGCAAATTTTGAGATACATCAAGAAGGCACCAGGCCAAGGATCGTTATGAGACAAGGGTAATACCTAGGTTATTAGATTTTGTGATGCAAATTGGGCCATTGCCCTATTGACAGACGATCTACCTTTGGGTATTGTGTCTTTATTGGTGGAAATCTTGTATCTTGGAAAAGTAAGAAGCAAAACGTTGTTGCTCAGTCTAGTGCAGAGGTTGAGTATCGGTCCATGGCAACAACCACTTGTGAATTAATATGGATTAAACAATTGCTTCTAGAATTAAAGTTTGGGACAGTTGCACAGATGAAGTTATATTGTGACAACCACGCAGCACTTTATATTGCTTCCAATCCAGTGTATCACAAGAGAACTAAACACATAGAAGTTGATTGTCACTTCATCAGAGAGAAAGTCCTATCCAAGGAGATTGTCACTGAATTTATTAACTCTAGTGATCAATTAGCAGATATTCTCACAAAGTCTCTCAGAGGTCCTCAGAGTGATTATATTTGTGGCAAGCTTGGTGCATATGATTTGTATGCGCCAGCTTGAGGGGGAGTGTTGAGAATGTTGAGATTCTACTGTGATTACGTTCTGATTTATTAGGATCATGTAAATATTGATGTGTATAAATTAGGAGATCAATTAGATAGATTATTTCTATTTTAAACCTATTGTAATCATATCATTGTGAATATATACTCAGAGGCTGAGGAGACTCTAATCCTTAAGCAATTCACCACAAATCTCTTCCCTACATTCAACAAACCTAATCGCCTGAGAGATACCTATCTAAAAGAAACAATGGCATGAGAAATGAATGGTTGATTGATTCTTTGATAATGTACACAAAAGGAGAGACATTTGATGACATTGATAATGGAAAAATCATTCAATGTTTTCAAAATATGAACGAGAAGAAAACACATAAAAATTAATCTTTTGTTATTTTAGATTAATATCTTTTTTGATAGCTAAATACAATTATATGAAATCTCTTATTATGTTTATGTAATTTTGCCGTCACAGATCGAATTTTCTGGATCCGTCACTGGTGGCTAAGGCTTGTGAAGTTGTATACTTGTATGGGACTAAATGTTGTATAGTAGTAAAAGGCAAACAAGAGAATAAGCTAAATGTTCCAGAGTTAAGATTGTTGCATTGGATATTGGATGAGTTGACTTGACATACTAGACAAGATAGATAAATAAATGCATTAAAGAGGAAGTTCAAGTAACATTTATTGTGAAAAAGATAATCGAACTCCCCTTAGGTGGTTCAGTCATGTGAGGAGAAGACCTATAAAAGAATTAGTAAAAAGAGTAGATCTGATGGATAATAGCTCAATATTAGGGATAGAGGAAGACTAGAAATATATCAATTGCTTGTCTAGAAATATGGTTTACAATAGGAAATAATAGTGTTGTTTGATCCACACAGCCAACCCCTCCTAAAGGGAAAAATCTTTGTTGTTGTTGTCATATAATTATTGGTTATGCAAAGAACTAAAGGAAAAGACTAAGCACAAGTGCAATGAGTTGTATTGAAGAAGTGAGTGATCTAACACAATCCCAAAAGTTAGCTCAAGCGGGAGGATTACCTTGATTTTATAAAGGCTATCTAGGCATTATCTCTAAGCAATGTGTGACTCTAACAAGTTGCCACTACGGCAAAAGGACAACACCTTCAAAGTCCTCTTCTTTGCAAAAATAACAAGGTAAAAATTATAACAACACCATACTAAAGTTTTTTAAGTTTGAGAAACTTTTAGGTAGACAGTGCATCCCAATTCCCAAATCTATTAGGTACTCCACCCAATGGTTTTCATGTATAAATGCATTCTTGGTGATCGTTGCATTCTTTTTTTATCATGGGCTAGACAACCTTACACGTGGTTAATATTAAATGGAGTTCCACTAGTAGGAAGTGCCTAGCCGAGAATTCCTCGTTGAGTATTAGCATGTCAATACTTGAATAGCGTATATAGTTCTACACCACCTCATTCCTCCTATCCTCTACTCTAAGGTAACATGCTTAAACTAAAGCATTTTATGAAGCTCAATTTCATCTTTTACTCTTCAAAATCTGAGAACAAAGATGAAAGAAGAATATTTTATACTCCTCTTTTGGCATAATCAAAATGTTAGGAAAATGCATTAAAGCATTCCATAAGAAAATCACGACTACCAAAAATTAAGTCAAAATACTGATTCACCTTGGAATTTAAAAAGAAAAATAAGACTAAAGATGGTTATGCTTGCCTTCTCTCTCAACTCAGCCGATATCCCAAGTGCCTCTGGCTGTCTAATCTGTCCATTCTTTATACGTACAGCACAGCTAGTACAACAACCTGCCACACATGGTTTTAAAAAAAGCAGTGTATCAGGAAGTTGGCAGTAGCATCGAAGACTAAGCAGATTTCAACCTAGATGTCCATAGAAGAAGCAGAGAGAACAAGTAGCATTGATAACTCGAATGATCTGCAAAAACTTTAAGTTAGTAACAACTATAAAGAATTGAACAAAAGCTTGAGGCCACAGAATAATCATATGGCCTTTGCAATGTTCCCTATAGAAGATTAAAATTTCGATTTTTTTACCCATTTAAATAAGCCTCCTGTATCTGTATCCAAACAACACACAGGGAAAGAAACGGAATCCATCATCAGCAAAGGCCATTTCTAATAGAATGAAGAACCAAGCATAATGGGTTCATGAACCACAACACTCTGTTAGTGACTTCCAAAAACCTAATAAAGGATACAATAACGATAATAGATCTACCAGCATCAAAATGGCGACAATGAAAAATCGAAAAGAATAATACAATCTCTCCCAAGGGTAAGGTAAAAATTGCCAAATTTTGCAATATAACATCACTGTGTAATAGTTGAATCATGAATGACAAGTTGTGCAGATTTAAATTAACAGAGTTAATGGAACCCCCAGGTAACATAATGATCTACAATCCCAATGCACTCCAATGGACAAAATGGCAAAATCTTCAGACTTGCTTGAATTATGTCTAAGGTATTATGCTGACTTCACCAAGCTCACATTAGCACATTGAGTAAAATTGATGAGTTTCACACACTGGTAAGACCAATCCAAGACAGGGTAACAGATTAATATATCTGGTTNATTTTTATAGAATTGGCTTGCCATTATCTATCAACTTGTAAATCAGGCAAAAAAGAAAAATATTAGCAAACCGCTCAAAAGAATTAACTCGGAATAACTTGTAAATTTTAACACTGATATAGACCCTTTTGTAATATGGAGATTAAGAGTAATTATCAATGTTAGATTAGGATTAAAACATAATCACTTGTCTCTTTTTGGTCATCAAAGGGTTGGCATAAGGTGATGCCATGAGACATGCCCTAAGTATGTTTATAAAGAGACATGATGAAGAACTATGAGGACTATGGTTTGGAGGGCTTTGGGCCTTGCCTCACATCCCAAAAATACCATGGGATCCTCTCCAAGGCTTTTTTGGCCAGCTAGAGAGCTTAGAGAGCAAGCAAAAAACGAGCCTTCTCCAGCAGGCCTACAGGGGACAACAACAAAACAGCTTTCAGACAACACCAGGGCTTATCTGACACGCCCCTGGTGACCTGCCAACAAAGCAGCACCTTCCACCAACCTTGCACACTTTAGGGACTTTTCTACCATTGTCTAGGATAGAGGGACAAAAGGAGGTTTTGTCTATACTAGGTTTTTTAGTGAAAGAGATTTGCATTGGGATGGAGTGAGAATGACAAGTGAGGAGTGGGCAGAAAAGAGCCCTGCTGGAGCAGTCTTTGAAAGGGACAACTCAAGGGAATCCCAAGGATGAAAAAGAAAAGGAAAACAAGATAAAAGAGGAGGATTTTCGGGGGACAAAGGACACAGAAAGAAACCTTAGAGAAGACACACACACAGATAGCAGAAACCAGAAAAAATCACATCAGAGCAAAGAGGCCCAGACCTAAGGACGTGTTTGGAATTAGCCTGAAATTGCTTGCTCTCAGCTCCATAGCTGAACCACCCACATTAGGACTTGGATTGGGAGGCAGGTTTGTTCACCCCTCACCATCCCACTCTCATATTTCCCATTTCCTTCCTTGTCCTTCCATTCTATTTTTCCTTCACTTTCCTTCTTTCATTCCTCAAGTTTCAAAGCAAGTCTACAAACTCATAATCTTACACACATTCATTTTTCATTTTATATTTTAAAACTTGTTGTTCAAAACGGTTTAAATCAAACACATTGTTTGTGATAAGTGCTACTGGTAACTGATAAGCTCATAATCCAACATCTTCAACTTTTTCTATGCACGTGGCAGCCAGTTGATGGGTATAGCCCTGCATGTTGAACAAGTGTTGCCCAACGTGCCGTGCTCCGAGCTCTTTGGGGTGTTTTTTCTTTGTCTTTGCTTCATTTGGCCCCTTACCTTCATTTACTGCTAGGACCTTGCATATATATAAATCCAGAAAAACTGTGATCGTCACACCAAATACTCTGTTCAGACCGGTTGAGAACTCATTTGATCGAGACAGAGAAAGAAGATGCAATCTACAAAGGAGAAGCTAAGCAACATGGCCAGTGCTGCCAAGGAGCAAGTCGACATCTATAAAGCCAAAATAGACGAGAAGGTCTGCCTTCTGAGCTTCTCATTTTTATGTCTATACATATAATTTCTTGTTCCATTGTGCTGTCTCTCAAATGATTTTATATTTGTGTCATGAAGGGTATGTCATGGTTCGGTTCATGAAGCAAACAATTTTATAAACAGTTGGATTGAATACTATGTTTATGAGACAGTCTATATAATAAAAGTTAACAATCAAATTAAGGCTGATTGATAATTATTAGATGAGAGATGAATTGTGATTGGATTGAATACTTGCATGATGCAGGGAGAGAAAGCAATGGCAAGAACAGAAGAAGAGAAGGTGATAGCACACGAGCGTGCAAAGGCAAAGGAAGCTCAAGCAAAGATGGAGCTACATGAAGCTAAGGCCAGGCATGCAGCGGAGAAGCTAACCCCACACCACCACCTTCCTCCACAGCTAGGGACTCAGCCGCACCTGCCACTTGGTGGGGCAGCAGTTCCCACTGCTGGAGCTTCTAATCCTCCTTATACACTAGGGGGAAACCATGCTAGGAACAAATACATATAGAATCAGTGCTTTTACCATAGCTTCCTTTTCTTTTTCTTTTCTTTCTATCCGCGTGTAGTTGAGGGTTTTCTCTTAGAGACGTGTAATGTGAGGAGTCTGCTTTTAATCTGAATCCATCGATGTAGTTGAGGGAGGAGTGTTTGTATCTCCTGGCAATAATTTGATTATACTTCAGTGATAGTTTATCTTCCAAATGGAACACTTGCCCATTCGTGATCCATTTCTGTGTATACTATATTTGACTTTATATTCAATAAGAATGTTATATTTAGAGGACTAACATACGAGACATGTGGCAGAGAAATAAAATACAGGATTAAAAGTCACAGTCTCAATAAATAAGCATGATTTTTGTCTCCGTATCTCTGTATTCCTGTCATGTCTCACTAAACAAACATTGTCATATTGAGAGAAATCGCCAATTCACTTGTTACTTATCTATTAAATGAGATCTTAACATAATGAATCCTATTAGAATTTCATCTAATAGTAAGTACAAATAACACTATATAAGCATTACCAAATACAAACAATTAAAGAAGTGTGGCTAGCAGAGAGGAGCAAAGAAAATAGTCACAATTAGGCAAAGCAGAATCACAGGTTGTGCAGTGTTTCAATACCGACAAGGAAACCACCATGCCTCAATGGGAACTAGATAAGCTATAAACAAATCTCCTCAGACATGCTTTATTCAACAATTTGCACAAAAATGTCTAAGGTACCATAAGAGTCTTGGACATCCCTTAACGTGTAAATATTGAACTTCCTCACTTTCACCAAATGCAGAGATTCCAGAGTCATATACATAGCTGGTGAAGATATATACTCAAAGAGCTAAAAGGAACAGTCATGGAGTTCTGATTGTAGGTTCCCCCGTCTGCACACACTACTGAACAAACATAAAAGATCCAACGAATCAAAAAGCCGTGTCAATTTCCAATGAGACATTTGTAGTTTTATACCCACTGCAATCTGCCTTGGTGTTCCACACGCTGCTTAAGTTTCCCATGCGATAGGACCTGTGTCTTCACTATGGCCGGAACAGTAGAATACTTAAGTGTAAACCTCGCAACTGCTTTACGTTGATCCACTGCAGCATCTGCTGAAGTCTCTGGAGAAGCCTCGTCAAAGAATTCATCAGCTACATCTCCATCTTCATCTATCCTAAGACGCTTTGCATACCACTTCAGACCCTGATTAAGGCAAAACATGAGATCATAGAAAATTTTTTAATCATATTATCTCTACCTCAAATGTTTAAGCTAATTGACTTGATTTCAGAGTGACCAAAATGTTTAGAATTCGGTTCTGAGGGATATTTATTTTTAAATATCGTGCACACTTGAAGCCAAAAAGAAACTCTTTCATAAAAGAGTGTTAAGATATAAAATCATTCAATTCCTTCTTCCATTTTCTCAGCTGCTTAAGCGCATATGGGGGAGATATGGTTAGTTGTCAAACTCCCGTGATTGAGAATTGAGATTACGGACATGTGTATATCAGATTATGACGATATCATCAGAAGCATTTCAAATTGCATACACGATTAAATAGATATATATTTACGTCTACAGAAACGTATAAAAAAGAAAAAGGTAGCAGACGCAAGCAGGAATTGATTATCATGCTTTTTATACACCATTGCCATTTCTAGTAATGTCTAATTCAAATAGTAATTCAATGTGCCGCAGAAAAATTTAGGAGAGGCGGGATTAGGTATTCTTGGCAAGATATTCCAATTAAAAAGGCAATTCATTGTTCATCGCACTCTCGGCTAACTGTGCCTAATCAACAGCTCATGTCAGCCATTGAACTGAAAATATTTCTAAACCGATTCACAATACGTTTAATTGAACCTGAAAAGCATACGGTTAATTCACAATACGTGCAAAAAATTCCAAACGATCCAGGCGACACGACACACGATGAAGTCAATTGAATTTCGGGGAGTGGGATGTAATTAAATATTGAAAAACAAAGAATGGCGAAGGAGGTTGAGGGAAGTCGAGGGACCTGAACACCGCCGTCGCTGGAAGTAGAAGGGGAGAGAATGGGAGCGAGATGAGGGCGATCGACGGCGATCTGGACAGGGACGGCGAAACCTTTACGAGGAAGCCCCGTTCCCCGAAACGGCGCCGTTTCATGTGGCTGGTGGTGGTGGTGGTGGTTGTCAACGCCGTCGGCTTCACCATCGTCCTTCGCGAGACCTAGCAACCCAGCTATCTTTCTGAAAAGCCCCATCACCCAGATGAGACACAAAACGACGCCGCACCAGGTTTGTCTTCGGCTAGTAAAAGAAAATGGAGAGAGGAGAAGACGACGAATGAATAGTGAGGAGTTGGGAGCGTTAAGAGGATATTCTATTCTATTTCGGATCAATCATTTTCAACTTTCCTCCGCCCCGGCAACGGCAACTGCCTCTCATGGGATGGGGTGCTGTGGCTGTTGCCCCTGGCGCCCACTCCTTGCAAGTTCCCGGTTAACTAAATTGAGAATTAATCTGTGTTACTATTTAAATGATGGGTCGTCTCAACCTCATATGAACCCAAGAGCTATCTATCTGTGTTCACACTAATCTTAACTGAGTTCTTCTTTCTTACTATGGTGGTAGGACACGTGTCAATCAAATAGGCACGTGGCACGAAACCGTGTTCACACTGAAACTACAAAACTCATTTTGAATTTTTAAAAAAAATTATTATAAATGATGCAAGTGAGGTACAAGGTCTTTGGCAGATACAATGAATAAATTGCAAACAGTCTACTTCTCGATAGGAAGGACGCATTAGGTGTTTTAGACCCCCGCACCATTTGACAATTCACCTCCAACGATCCTCTCTCTCTACTACCCTTCTCCCGTGTTGCACATGTTTCCATAGGAAATGAAGGAGGCGGAACTATGGCAACGGTGGCAAACCTATGAGCGATGGCAGCGAAGACGACAAACCAGCGAGCGGAGGAACACGACGTCTATTGTCACGATCCGACCGGAGTAATGACTGGCTCATGGGGGACCACCACCCCTAGTAAGCATTCGCATATCAAATTTACTTTTTTTCCAAATCTTTCAAAAGAAAATTTTTAGATATTTCCTAATGAAAATACATGATAGTTATAATCTAACAAAATCCTTCTTTTACATCAATATTCAAATACTTAAAGTCATGGAAGTGAGAAACAGTTAGATCTTGTCTATAGGTTTGTTGGAGCACTTCTAGACGGAAACAATATACCGAACGACAAGTATGGCCCAGATCAATTGGGCTCACCAAAAAAAAGAGTATCTCCGACGTAAGGAGCAGAACTCGATCCTATAACTATATCTGGAAAAGATTAAATAATGAAGAGTGAGTTTGAAAACTCAGTAATAGATAGATGTAATTCTAGCACACGATGGACAAGTAAAAAAAAGTTATGCTTTATAATATATGTATCAAATAGAAAATATCCCTTTTTTGATTCAACATAACTTTCAATAAATCACATATTCAAGGAATTCCCTCATATCAGGAAATAATACAATATCAACAACGTGTTAGAGCCGTTACTCTAACATACACTTAACAAATCAAAGGCATTAATTTCAATGTTTCGGGATAGTATGATTTATCCTTTACTAGCAATGACATATGTCATGGTGCACTAAGTCTAATGCCTACTGTCGTTAGCTACAGATCCTGACAGGACTTCATCTTAAGCCATTTTCTAACACTAAAATATTCCTTTCAGATAGCATCTATTCATGAATTAAAACCAATCCAAACTTTCTTTTCTCGGTATCTTAATAGCAAAGCATTTGTTTTCAAAATGAACAAAATGTTGACAATGTAAAACAATATGCGGTAAATGATTTTCATGCAATAATTACTAATAGGTCTTGTCCCACGTGTTAGTTCATAAAAGAGTTCCCTTTCAAAAACATATAGTTCATGTTTCTTCCCAAAATGCCCAAAGGCCTCAACAAACCATCCCTTTAATTTCTCAAAAGAACAAATTTGATTTTCACAATACTTTCATAAAAAAAACATTCTCAATCCACATATATACACATATGTATTAATATAGGAAAATAAACTACAATTATAGCTATCTACTCATAACACAAGCCTCCAAGAGGCAGAGAAATTGATCTATGGATTGGCCGAAACTTGGAAAAAATCGTCAGAGCCTCCCAACGCAATAGATAAGACAACAAGGTCATAGGTTAGGATCAATTTAATCCAAATCACTAATATTCACAAAATCTCAACCTAGGGTTTCAAGAAATCAATTCATAGGCTTGAATAATCAAGTACCCAACTCAATCACAATACTAACAAGAGATTTAAGTTAAGAAATTACCCTTGATGACCCAAGAGAAGAGGATTTTCAGGTAGCCCTAGGATTACCTCCAAAATCTCCAAGAGAGCTCCAATGGAGGTTCTAGAAGGAGAGAACAAATAAGAATGATGATGATAGTGAAGGTGGAGTGAAGGATTTGAAGTGATTTGGAGTAATATGGAAGGTGTGGGGAGGATTTGGTGTTGGGGTTTTGGGTTTTCAAGAGAGAAGGAGGAGAAAATGTGGTTAAAGGGAGAGAAAGCTCAGTAGAAATGAGCTTCTCGCGTGTCTAAAACACCCTTGGAAACGAGTCATTCGAATAACTTAGGGGGGTTATTCGAATGACCTGACCTGGGAAATCAAAAATCAACAATTTTGTCAAGTCATTCGAATGACTTATGGAGTCATTTGAATGACTCAACTTAATTTGTCTTGGGTACAAATTTTTCAGCATTCACGAATGACACTTATTGTCATTCGAATGAATGAGCCTTGGAACTGAAATATCCGCTGAAATTGTCCTAAACTCAACAAAATTCAATATAATGAATAACTTGAAGTGTATACATATATAAAACAATTAATTAAGTTACTGGAACATCACATCTATGACTAGCGGCGGCACACCACTAAACCAAGTTCATCTCATTTTCAAATGCTCTTTATTCTTCTATCTTTTTCATCTATTTGCCTCTCTTCTTTCTTTCTTCCTCTCCCTCCACCTTCACCACTTCATCTCCAACAGCCAACAACCGAAGATGTCAGCCATGTTGCAGATCTGAGTTGATGCCGGGAGAACTTGATCTGAGCAATGCTAAGCCAACAACCCAATGAAATCAACCAGACTCGAGATGAGCGGTGAATAGCAATGAATCAACAACCCAATGTGCTTAAACTTTTGAATACAAAAGACTTCTACTTTTACATTAATGTGTTCTAAGATTGGTGACTTGGCCCTGCACCACTGTGTAGAAAATAAGTGCTATTGTGATCTGAGCTGCAACAAAGTTTACAACGTCTTGGTCGTTGTCCCTCTCTCGGATCTATTTCATTTCAAAAACAAGTTGATTTTGATCGGCCTGGTTTGTTACACTTTAAACTTTTGTCTGGAATAACGAGCGGATACATGATTTGAGGCCATGTTGATTTGAGGCCAACAACCTGAAATTCTTGCTTATATACATTATAGAAGTTGTTCATACTGTAAACTCTTGACGTATGGCCTCCAATCCAAACTCACACTGTCGCAGCATGCCATTACATGAAAACATGGAAACTTAAATCTTTGAAAAGCGTCACAGTCATAGTAGATTCGCCTCAAATCAACCTTGAACTCATTGCTTAACAATAAATCCTTGCAATGGAACACTTACAAAACTCTTAAAAATTCATGAACCTACAATAAAAATTCATGAAATCCAAGCTGAAGCCAAAACATGCATAAATGGGTGCAATATTGTACCAAATTATTGAAATGTGGATTTTACCTGCAACGTCCTAGTTTGTGTCATCGTTTTTTGGATTATTCTTGTCAAAAACTTTGAGTATTCATGTCCCCTATTCCTCTAAGCATGCGCATTTTGACCGTTGGTAACAAACAAGACAAACGTCTTGAAATATGTCTCTTGCACCAATGTCATGATCGAAATATTTCGAGCCTCTAGAAATGTAGAGTTCATTGACTCAGCGAGGTTTGTTGTCATATGAGAGTAGCGGCGTTCACCATCGAAGGCACAAATCCACTTTTCTCTAGGAATCTCGTCAATCCAAGAGACATATGCTTTGTTGTGCCGCTACAGTCTTTCATATCAATGATTGTACTGCTCTATTGTGCTCGAATAACTTATAAAAGAAATATCAGTACTCAACTAGGGTGAAATAAACAAGTATATAGAAAACTATAAACAAAAGTACTAAAAAATGTAACTTACCAATACCCTTCACAAGCTTTTCCATGAACTTCACCTTGAAGTGTCTTGCGAAATTCTACGCAATATGCATGATGCAATAGAGGTGGTATGCCCACAAACCACTCATTCACCGCACTGTTAACTTTATTGACTCGTGCCGATCGGATATCAACCCAATTTGATGGCCCTCTAGTAACACTTGGCACAGATGTTTCAAGAAAAAATGTCAAGCATCTCCTATTTCACGATTGATAATTACAAACATGTTTATTTGATATTACTTATTCCTGAGAATATGTAGGTTAATTATTAAAATATCCTTAATAAGTATAATTCCATCATCGTCATCATCATCATCGTCACCATTATTATTTTTATTAAAAATAAAAATTATATTTTTAAAAAATAAAAATATATAATTATAAATTAAAAAAAAATCAACATGTACCAAACCACATAAAGCTAGAAATTAATTTTTGAAATGTTCCTCACCGAATAAGGCACTAAAAGAATAAAATAAAGTCAAAGTAAATTTACATCATTACAACAAAAGAAAAATAATTATGTAATATTATTACCATAAGAAGATATACGGTAAAAAGAAAAAATCCAAGGAGAAAAATCAAATAATAGTGAAGATAAATTGGTGTTAACCAAATAATGGTAAGAATTAAACTAGTATTTTTGCACGTTAGCATGAGTAAAAGCGCAAAAACCTTGTTTTCAGCTTCTTCAGCGAAAATTGAGTTATTGTATTTTTATTTTTATTTTTTAACTGCATGGCGAATACCAAATTGAGTTATTGCTAACTACCAGCAACCCAATTTTCTTTTTCTTTTCTATAATGAGAATTGCAAGATATTCATGTCCAAAGGAACCATTACCATGATGTTATATAATTCACTTTCTTACATCCGCAACATCAACATGAAGTAATTCAAAGCACTCGTCTATAACAGAAGATCAGAGTTCAGGACCCAAAAAAAAAGGGTACAAAAGAGATCGAATCAATTTAAGGTTCCAATAATAGCTGGCTTTAGCAACAAAAATGTTGAACTGAACTGATACTTCACGCAATAATCATATTGACAGCACAATACACAATGATAACCCCCTGAACCTTCAATCTGGTTCATAAGAAACTCCAGTGCAACAAATGGATAACTAGCTTGATGGGAGTTTGCTTGATTCTCCACCCAGCAATCCCAGTGTGTCTAGCACCTTATCTCGTATGCTCCTGCTTTTGTAATATAACGAACCCACTCTACGGTATTGTATCCACTCTTCTCCCACACCTGCGGATAGTAAATAAATAAGATGGATTAAAGACCCACCTAGTTATGGGAAAATGTATGAAAAAGGGCAGGCAGGTTACGATGGATACCTTGAGGAAACGGACACGTAAACCAGATGCTGTGAACATGGGAACCTGCACCAAAAAATATAGAAAGAGTACGTATAAGGTAAAGGTTGGAGAGGCAACTTCAAAGGTGAATAAATTACTTCAGAAGTTTTGCCCGCAGCAGAACATCAAAATATCCCACGTGAATAGAAAAAAACAAAAGGGAAAATGGAAAACCAAACAAAAATATCCCACCATTTGATCATCTGCTTTTAAATCAGCGTAGTTAGACATAGACAAAACATCCAAAGAAGGGACCAATATTATAATGAATGTCTAATTGCCATAATTCCTTCTCAAATGAAGGCAAAAAAGCACACATTAGCCTTCAATTAACTCAGTAAGTGATTTCCTTATCTTTCAGCATATAACACGGGGATGGTCCAAAAGTCCAAAACCACAAGAGATGCCAAAGTTCTCACTATTAATTTCAAAAGTGAAAATAGGTAAAACTAAGAGTATATTAAAACAACCCTGATGATTGACCCCAAGTTGAATGGGCATATTTGGAGTTCAAATCAACTTATAATCAAAAGCTTCACAAGACAACTACTAGAAGGGGGAGGAAACGATTATATCCTAAAAAATAGGTTGTTTCTATCCAAAATAATAATCCTAACAAATTAACTGCAATTTTGAAGCTTCAAACACAGACTATGTATGGATTTAACACAGATGATAGCATAGCATATGATGCGAGCAATAAAAATATTAGGCTATAAGGAACAACCAGCCCATTTTCATGAAATTAGTGAAGTACACAACGCACCTGAAACTCCATCTGAATTGGAGGTCTAGTCCAAGATTTCTTTTCTGTCATCGTTGAAATTAGTTCAACGTCTGCACTCAAGGTTGACTCAGTTTGCCCAGGAAATTTTCTAATCCTAGAAAATAAGAACACCAATAGATATTAGATCAGCTAGTATACTAATACTGTAACGAAAAATACTAGAGTACTGATGGGAAATTGGGAATGGGAGATGAGGGAGTAACAACTGATTCATCAAAATGGAAAAACTCTGGAAGATAAATGCTAGAACAGGAACCAACATCAACAACAATAGAGCCTTATCACATTACGTGGGGTCAGCTACATAGATCAAGTCACGTCATAGTGCTATCAAGGATCATGTTTTCATGCAGATCATTAACCTCTAAATCTTTTCTAGTAGTTTCCTCTACAATTTTTCTAAGTCTCCCCCCTATCTCTAACTAATGAGTTACTCACCATTTGATTTACTCTCCTTACTAGGACTTCTATTGGTCTTCTCCTCGCATGTCCAAACCACCTAAAACAGGACTCTACCATCTTTTCTACTACAGGTGCTAACTCGGCCTTCTCCCTAATGCAATCGTTCCTAATCCTATCTAGTCTAGTGTGTCCACTCATCGAACGCAACATCCTCATTTCTGCAACATTGAATTTATTCTCCTGTTGACTTGTTGGCTTTTTACTGCCCAACACTCCATCTCGTATAACACTGCTGGTCTTATAGCTGTGCGATAAAATTTTCCATTAAGCTTGAGGGGCACTTTTCTATCACACAGAACTCCCGATGCACTTCTCCATTTTATCCACCCAGCTTGGATCCTATGATTAACATCCTCTATCATTTTGGATAATAGAGCCAAGGTACCAGGAAAAACAAAATATTGACATATCTCTTGTCACTAATACTGAAACTAGTACTCCCATGGGAAATATCAGTCCAGAACAATACTGATATGGAATAAAAATAAAAATACACACAAATTGAATAAAATGACAGAGAACCTGGCCTTGGAACATAGGACCCATTCACCCTCATAAGCCTCACTCAAAAATTGCGTACCTTGATTTCGTCCCCCTGATCGGTTATATTACCCAACATCGGAGGGAATCGACTTATTCCCTTTCCTAATCAATCAGATAGATTCCACTCCTAATAATCCACAATCATACATGTCCTAATCATCCTAATCAATCAAACAGATTTCACTCCTAATAATCCCCACTCACATCTGTTTATTCCCAATCCTAATCAATCTAGCATATTTGTTCCTAATAATCCTAACTCATCATATTTCCTCCCCTGTTGAAGCTGATTTTGGCTGCATAAATGGATTACCAAGATTCCCATTGTCCCTGTCTACTATCCAACGAAACCACAACCAAGGGAATAGGATTGGCGGAATCAGTGGGGAAAGAAGACCCGTCATCTTCCCTCCCAACAATTTCAAGCATTCTTTGACTCTTTTCAAAGTCCTTTTCATCTTTCCCTCGCGGTACCTGTTCGCTATCAGTCTCTTGCCAGTATTTAGCTTTGTACTTGGGCTTACTGGGCTGACTCTTGGGGCTAGGATCTCTATCATAATAAAATGATAAGATAAATCCACATCTGCCCTTGGTTTAAAAACGAAACAGCATTTTCAATAATACCCCTGACAACATACACGGTGCAACAAGGAAAAAAAAAAATAACAGTTCACATGATAATCCCAATAAAATGAGGGATTTGGATCCCCTAGAATGAGACACTTACTTCCAAACCAAACAATCAATAGCTGCATTGTATTTTGCTCGGCCCGATGTAACAGTGAAATTTGTTTTTGCTGTTTGTTTGGGCACAGGAATCTTGACTACAACCCCAAGAGCAAACATTTTTGCACCAAAGACACTCTTCACCTGAAAAATATGAACCCCAAAAGATAAACTAAACAGTGGGTGATGGATGCTCTTGAGAAAGTTGAATATCCAAAATGAATATTTTCAAACCTTAACATTCACTTCCACTCGTGTTCGACCAAGTTCATTGATGGTGGGCAATACTTTGAAGGGAAGATTCACTCCCTCGGTGATACGATACCTACATAGATAGTCATATTAGCAGATGTTAGACATAAAACTCATGTCAACTCTGGCACCAATATGAATTTGCGCTGTCCTATATAGGTAGTCATTTTGTAATACCACGAAACAATTAATCAAGATGTGCTCAGAGGACACAATACAAAGTGTTAAACCTCCACCCCTTCACCCACCATAATGTGAAATAGCTGGTTTTCGGTAGATTTATGCAATTAGATAGTAAAAAATACAAAGAAAAGACAAGAACATACTTCATTAGTTCAAATTCACCATCAGGAGGCACAAAACTAACAGTCTTCTCTGAGTTGAACCTGGTCAAATTTACACATTGATGGAAAGTGACGTCATCAAGCTCAATAGTTTTACCACTGCAAATTGAATTTTGTTGATAAGAGAAAAAGATAAGATTAGAAAAGGAAAGGAAAGAAAACAAAACAAGAGGATAAAATACAATAACAGCATATAGAAAGAGGTCTAAAATGGAAAACCAAGAAAACCAAAAACATCATGGTAATGTATATCATTTTCAATGCTAACATAACAGGGGAACATATATACGCAACTTTGAAATAAAAATATGAAAAGTAAAAACTACAGGAGGGAAAAAATGAAAGGGAAACAAGTGAACTGAAAGCTACCTTTTTGTAGGACGGGATTTAAGTTGTGACTCTTTCTCAAGACCAATCTTGTCATT
Source organism: Nissolia schottii (assembly GCA_003254905.1). Lineage (NCBI taxonomy): Eukaryota > Viridiplantae > Streptophyta > Magnoliopsida > Fabales > Fabaceae > Nissolia > Nissolia schottii. The sequence goes on from QANU01008436.1 coordinate 314,787, forward strand.
CAAACCCAACTTTAGATCAGGCATTCCAGAAAGAAAGCACTTCATAAGAATCTTCCCCGTGACATCACAACGCAGAACACTACCTAAATTCACAAATTAGTTAGCAGGCCATTTAGAAAATGTCAACATGGAGACAAAATATATCCATGACCCACCTTTTGAAGACATAAGAAGATTTACACTTTCCACAATATCCAGGAAGACCTGCAACAGGTCAATGTTATAACAGTATGGCAATAATTGTGAGAATGCATTTGGCACAGCATAAAACGCACCTCATTCTTTTTGTAGTGAAGACCTTCTCTCCGCCAACCAACAGCACCAGTAACTTGTAAAGTCGCATTTGGAACTGGTTTATCTGTGGCCTTTTTCCCCCAATGCACACAACAACACATAATAAAGCAAACATATAAATGGAATACTCAACTGCATAAACATATTACAAGTAAAAGTTAAACGTAAGCAAAGGCAGGCAAACAGACAGATGGACATACACTGATACACACCATACACACAAACACAAAGAACAGTAATAAAATCTGCATATCAGTTATTCAAATGAGATGAGCATGTAACAACTGGTATCTATGAGATTGAGAACTGAATTGCTTGCTGAATTTTATTGATGAAACCAGAAATTCCAGAGGGGAATTCCGTGGTTTATGGAATACAAATAGAGAGCAGAAAGATGAGATAGTCCTGGGATTAAAGGTTCCCTTTGACCTCCTAACCTAGTTCCAATTTCCGAATGCCCAACCCCTGGCCCCCTTCGGTTCCTCTTATAACTCAGGAGGAATCGGGTGGCTATTTTATTCCCTAATTTAGCTCCTAAATTATTGCCTCTCTGATTTGAATATCAAATCAGCTCCTAATCTGTTACAATATCTTAACAGATTTATTCCTTTCTAATTCGACTAAATCTTCTAGAATAAACTAATGGAAAGGGGAGGATTTCCTTTCCTGTTTTCACTGAATTTGCCTTAGGGGACGTAACAATACCCTCCCCTTGAAGAATCACCTTGTCCCCAAGGTGAAAGGAGGAAAAGGCTGTCCAGATATCTTCCTTCAGTTCCCACGAATTTTCAAAATTGGGGAGGTTCTTCCATTGTAGCAGAACTTCTTCCTGTCCCGCTGCATTGGTGCGGGCTGCAATGATCTGTTGGGGCTCGACTTGTAGTTCAAGGTCTTGAGTGAGGGCCTTCGGTAGTGGCTGGACTTGGCCTGAAGGGGAAATGCACTTCTTTAAGAGAGAGACATGAAATACCGGATGGACTTGTGAGCCTTCGGGTAACTTCAGCTTGTAGGCCACTTGACCAATTCGTTCCAGTACTTCGAAAGGCCCATAGAATCTGGCGCTAAGCTTCTGGTTGACTCTCTTTGCCAATGTTCTCATGTGGTACGGTTGTAATCTGAGGTAGACTTGATCCCCTATTGCAAATTGCACATCTCTCCTTTTCTTGTCTGCATATGTTTTCATCCTGTTCTGGGCCCTCTCTAGGTGAAACCGTAATTCTTCTATTACCTGATTGCGTTCTTCCATTAGCCTGCGAACTTCTTCAACAGCTACTTCTCCTCCACCGCGCCCTAGTGCAGGTGGTTCTCGTCCATACAGTGCTCGGAATGGTGTCATCAGGCCTTCGGGATGCCTCCTACGAAATCCATGGCAATGTCTGACCACACATTCGTAGGAATTGGAAGGGGCTATAATAAACCTGCAGGACTTAGAGTGGAATGTTTATGGGCTTGACAAACGGCACATTGCTTGACATAGTTCATGATAGTTCCTTTCATACCCTCCCAATGCAAAAAACCGGCTATTCTTTTACATGTTCAGAAGAAACCTGAGTGGCCTCCCATCTTGGTATCGTGGAATTCCTTGAGGATCTTGGGAATCAGCTTGGAATGCTTGGGGACAGCCAATCTCCCCTGGTGCAGCAGCTTGCCATCGCGGATGGTGTATCCTGTAGGGGTTTCTCTGCCTGAAATAATGTCTTGCATAATGTTTTGAAGCTTAGGGTCTGCCTGCACTTCTTCGGATAGTCCTGCCCACTCTTCAGCAGTGACGATTGAAATGTTAGCCAACTGAAATTTCCTGGACAGCGCATCTGCTACACGGTTGTCTCTGCCTGCCTTGTAACGGATTTCAAAATCGAACCCCAAGAGTTTAGCTATCCATTTCTGCTGTTCTTCCCCCCCTATCCGCTGGTCCAGTAGGAACTTTAAACTTTTCTGGTCTGTGAACACAATGAAGTGGTTGCCAAGGAGATAATGTCGCCACTTTTGGACGGCAAGCACCATGGCCATCAGTTCTCTCTCGTAAACCGACTTTGATTGAGCCCTCTCTGAAAGTCTGCCGTCCTGCATTAGAACTGCTCCTATGCCCTTACCTGATGCATCAGTCACTATGGCAAATGGTTTGGAAAACGAGGGAATTGCTAAAACCGGAACAGTTGTCATGGCTGTTTTTAAGGCTTTGAAGGCTGCTTGGGCTTCCTCATTCCAAAAAAACTGATCTTTCTTTAGGAGCTGGGTGAGGGGCCAGGCTATTCGCCCATAGTTCTTCACGAAGCGCCTATAATACCCGGTCAGCCCCAAGAAGCCACGTAAAGCCTTGAGATCCTTGGGGATGGGCCAATCTATCATGTCCTGTACCTTCTTAGGATCCGCCGCCACCCCCTCCCTTGATATGAGGTGTCCGAGATATTCAATCTGTGGCTGAGCAAACCTGCATTTCTTTTTATTAAGGAAAAGTTGATGCTGTCTAAGTATTGCAAATACCTGTTGGAGATGCTCCCAATGTTGTGGTAAATGTTGGCTGTAAATGAGGATGTCGTCGAAAAAGACTAAGACGAACTTCCTTAAAAAAGGCTTCAATAGTTGGTTCATGAGTGCCTGAAAGGTGGATGGAGCGTTCGTTAGGCCAAATGGCATAACCAGAAATTCATAGTGCCCCTCGTGGGTACGGAACGCGGTTTTGTGCACATCCTCCTCTCTCATTCTGATTTGATGATAGCCCGATTTGAGGTCTAATTTGCTGAATATGGTGGCTCCTCCTATTTCATCCAATAACTCATCAATCACCGGAATTGGAAACTTGTCTGCTATGGTCTCTCGATTGAGAGCCCTATAATCCACACAAAAGCGCCATCCCCCATCCTTTTTCTTGACTAAAATTACTGGGCTAGCAAACGGGCTTGTGCTTGGTCGAATGATTCCGGACTGCAGCATCTCCTCCACTATTTTTTCTATTTCTGCTTTCTGGTAGTGAGGGTATCGATAAGGTCGGATTTGAGGGATGTTTGAGCCTTCTTTGAGGACTATGGCATGGTCATTTGGGCGTTGGGGCGGCAGGCCTTCAGGTAGCTGGAATAAGTCTTGGAACTCCTGTAGAAAGTGTTCTGTTTCAGCCGTGGTTTCCCCTGTTTCTACTTCTTCAGTGGTCATAGACAAGGAGGTAACGACATAGCCTTCCCCTTGGTGTCGAAGGGCATGGAGGGTGTTCTTCCAGGTGGCCTTGCTGCGGCTTAAGGACGGGTCTCCTTGCAAAAATTTCCTCTCCCCTTCGTGCTCCCAGCCCAAGGTCAGCTTCTTATAATTTCCCACAAACTCTCCCAAGCTAGCTAACCATCCTGCTCCCAAAACAACCTCTGAACAACCAAGTTTCATGATGTAAAAATCCTGAATTATTTTTACTCCCTGAATGGTCAGGGAAACTGACTCGCATCCTTCGTTACCCCACTCCTTGGCGCCATTCCCTACTTCCACCTGGAACTCCCGGACTCTCTTTACAGGCAGAGCCAATCTCTTAACCACTTCGGTGGCAAGGAAATTAGCTGAAGCCCCCGGATCAATTAAAACCACCACCTGGTGTCCTTGAATTTCGCCTATCACCTTGAAAGTGTTGTGTGATGTGAGTCCCCAATAACTGTAGGAAGAGAGCTGTAATTCGGGTCCCTCTGCTGTTCGATTCTCCTCATGAATTATGTCATCTGGTTCGGTCTCTTCATCCTCTTTTGCCTCTAACAACAAAATCTGGAAGTGCTTCATTGTGCACCTGTGATCGAGCCCCCATTTTTCACCGCAGCGAAAACAGAGGCCTTTCCTCTGTCGTTCAGCCCACTCCTCGTTAGATAAACGCCGCGTGTTCGACTTCAGGTTCGCACCCTGGGTCGTGCTTCCTCCCCCACCCACAGATGGTCTGTTCCCCGGGCCTGGTGACTCCTGCCGGTTTCGAATACTGAGACCCCGCGGTAGGGCCTCCGCTCGTGCCCACATACCTGAACCCCACTTCTCCTCTTCTACTTCCCGGGTTCAATCCTGACTCTCTCCAGGCCTGATTCCGCCATTCAATCGCCATGGCTCTATCCATTAAGTCTGGTAAATTATCGAACCTGGTGACCTCCAACTCAGCTTGAATTTCCCGCCTTAACCTGTTGGCAAAAATACACATGAGGGTCTCGGTTCCCAAGTTTCTGTGTGTTCTTGCTGCTGCCTCAAATTCTCGCCTGTATTGTGCCACATCCCCCGTCTGTCTTACTTCTAATAATGGTGCCATGGGATTTAGGGCCGCCCCAGGTTGGAACCGCTTAATCAAATCCTCTCGGAACCTTCTCCAATTTGCAAATGGAGTGTGGTCCTCCCACCATTCCATCCAATTCAATGCCTCCCCCTCTAACGCCAAGGTAACAATGTCCATTTTGTCCTCCGGTGATGCTTGGGTAACCCGAAAGTACCTCTCCATTTTGGCCAGCCATTCACATGCCCCTTCTCCTGAAAAAACTGGTATGTCCAGCTTTTTGTTGGCTTCGAATCGTCTAGCTTCATGGCCATTTTCATTCCTTTCCTCCCTGCCTCGCGACGCCTCACCATCTCCTTGGGGTGCCTCATTCTCATTGCTGCCACGTTGTTGTTGCTGCATCATCTCCCTCATCTGTCTTAGCAGGTTGGCGGATAGATTCTCCCACGCCTGGGTTTGGGCGTTGCTCATCTCGTCCATCCTCTTCTCTATGGTCTCTATTCTGGCTTCCATTGCGGAGCGCGTAGACACCATGCACAGACTCCAAGGAACGTTGCTCTGATACCAGTTGTAACAACTGGTATCTATGAGATTGAGAACTGAATTGCTTGCTGAATTTTATTGATGAAACCAGAAATTCCAGAGGGGAATTCCGTGGTTAATGGAATACAAATAGAGAGCAGAAAGATGAGATAGTCCTGGGATTAAAGGTTCCCTTTGACCTCCTAACCTAGTTCCAATTTCCGAATGCCCAACCCCTGGCCCCCTTCGGTTCCTCTTATAACTCAGGAGGAATCGGGTGGCTATTTTATTCCCTAATTTAGCTCCTAAATTATTGCCTCTCTGATTTGAATATCAAATCAGCTCCTAATCTGTTACAATATCTTAACAGATTTATTCCTTTCTAATTCGACTAAATCTTCTAGAATAAACTAATGGAAAGGGGAGGATTTCCTTTCCTGTTTTAACTGAATTTGCCTTAGGGGACGTAACAGAGCATGATTGAGGAATCAATCTCAATGGTGCATTTACATCTTTGCAATTTTAGCATGAAGTGGGTGAAGGGAGAAGAAAAGAAGTTTTGAAAAAGGGAAACATACAGAATTAGGCGATTTTAGTGTAACCATTTAAACCAATAATAGAGCAGACTGAATAAAGTAACATAAGTGCATACGATTTTGAAAAGGAATTCCTCGTGAACCTTAAGATTAATATAATTTCAAAATTTTACTTGTTTCATCCTTCTTTTGTGCGTAAGAGAAATAAAAAGCATGGGCACACAAAGCAAATGCGCTGCATATTATTTGGTATTTGCATATGTTCGTGCAACTTCTATGTTGTATTCTTCAAGATTTTATTTAAAAAAAAAAAAATAATAATCATTTCAATATGCCCATGTTGTCTCCTATCATGTCCTTGTTTGTGTCAGTTAAATAAAAAAATCATTCAATTGCCTCCACTCCGCAACTTAAGCTTTTGGGAGGTTCTTGACAATGTCCTTGATTCATCGTGGATACAACAGCATTTGCAGACTAACCTTGGATGAAAATGGGGAACGCACTCCTTCCTGAGTAATATAAAGCTTTAAGATCTCTGGTGAAAGATTTTGGGGGTAACCAAAGTCCATAATTTCTGCCAAAAATAAAGTACATAATAATCATTCACCCATTTCAACGCTAAATATTTATTTTTGACAGAAAATTCACTACGTTCTTCATTGCTACTCAAACTTTGAGGCTAAATATTTTTCTTCAACCTTTTAGATAATGCTTATGTATGCAAAAATCAAATAATGTTTTTTCTTGAAAACTAGCAAGACATCTCTAGATCTAGGAACACATTGTATCCCTCCCTTTACTTTAATTCTGGTATTACTCAAACATCTGAATTTAGCTACAATGTAACCTCCTAAACTAATACAGTTTCTAAAAATACATGAAAAGAAAACCCTTGCATTGACTTTCAACAATAAAACACAGTAGACAACAATATAAAAGCAGGAAATGGAACGAATGTAGTTCATCTTCATCTCCATGTAAGAATAGGTACCATCTAGAAGCTCGTAAATGAGTACAAAGTTATTGCGAATTGCATCCTCATCAAAAGCTCCACCAAAATATGATTTGAACAGTGCAACAGCCTGAAATGAGAAGAAGAGTACAACTCTCAAACACCACAAAGATCAAATTTTATAATCAGGACATATAGTGAAAATTTTAGGGGAAACATAATATAAGACTCTGCTCTAAAGGGTTTTTCTTATGAAATTTTGTTCATAGCATGAATGATGCAGCCCAGGAATTAAACTCCATTGTAGGAATTAAATGAAAGAGGGAAGTTAGTAAACTTCGAAACTTATTTTAGCTTTCCAATTAAATTCATTCTAGAGTAGGGCCTCCTTCTCAATGCATCATGATTTGGGCTAACTTTGATAATGTAAAAGGTCCCTCATCTCTTGTTAACTCAGAGACATTAACAGCAGTTCATTATCGCTTCTAAATATTTACAACAACCAGATACAAACTACAACATCATGCCTGAACAACAATATCGACAAAGCCTACACATCAGGTGGTTGAGAAATAAAGCCCACATAGAGTTACAATGTAATTGGAAAAAGATCACACATGAGATAAACATGAATGCGAGGAGGAGATTGACTACCTCAACGACAAACTTGAAAGCACAAGCAACATTAGCATTGGTGCTGACAACGATGACGATGTACACGTTGCTAATCCTCATGTAAAAGAAAGAGCAGCCACCAATCTGCCTCACCGGACAGGTACCAAGCTCCTTCGTTTGCATAATATGAGTCCGGAAAGCATCCACCATGTTCCCCCTGCAAGAATCTCAAGAATCAGCAGCCACAACATCGCATATTGCAAATTCCATACAAAATGGTCATGAACAAACAAACGAACTTCTAGAAAACAGCTCAACGATCCATTGCAGTTTCACCATCAGCTTCAGGGCTTCTAAAACTAGCATTTCTAAAATGGGAACCAAAAACTTCACAATCACTAACCCCAGCCGAATCACTGGCTTGAAATTGGGGACGCGCTTAATTGTTTTCGTGTCCAAGACCTATACGCAACATCTAGGACCAACGTCATCACCGAAGCGCTTGAAAAACCAATGAGTGAGAGAGAGAGAGAGTAGAAGGAAGGAAGGAAATTGTTACCCGACATCGTCGCGGTAGAGGCGGTTGATGAGAACGTCGCCGCGGAGGTTGAGAAAGTAGATGGCGGAAGCAGCCACCGGCATCTGCGATCCACTGTGGTGTCCACGGAGATTTCAATCGGACAAGGTGGTTCCGCCGCGGATCTGTGACTTTTCAGACGGAGCAGCAACCAGCTGATCGCGTCGTCGCCGATTTGCAGGACTGGGTTCTTCCGGAAAAAACACAGCGCATGAGAATTGACAATTCAGAATTCGAGACTAGAAAATGAAAAATTCATATTAAAAGAAGAAAAAAAAATTGAAAGTGGCACGGTGGAAATTTGGTTTTTTCTTTTTAAGGGAAAAGAAAACAAAAGAAGTATTTTTTTTTTATTAAAAAAGTGAACTTTATTGATTTTTAATGTCTTTTTACATGCATAAAAAATTTAAAACTTGTTTTTTTTTCCGCTTTTCTAACTGATGTCTAAGGTGTTTATTTCAAAACATGTTTATTTATTTTCGAGGATTAGCATTTAAAAATGTTTTATTCTTATGTTTGTTTCAATATATAAACATTTATTCCTAAGAATAAATCATTCTTAAAAAAATTATATATCCAAGTTTCTATTCATTTCTATGATAACTGGGGGAGCAATTTACAAGAATGAGTGTCAAATTAATGGTTCTCAAACTCTCAACAAGTTAAATTAGTTTAAGTTTCAAAAACGAGTTAATTCACTTAAAAATTCATATTTGAGTAAACTTAGATAAATTTACATGAATTCGTAAATAAATTTTACTCAAAATTTAGCCTTTTTAATCTATACATCTTTATACATAATAAAGAGGATTCTTCACTTTAATTACCCCATTTGGTTTCCAAATTTCTTTTCTCATTTTTAACCCTCTCCACTCATTTATTTTACAAACAACTTTTATTTTATTTTTATCTTTTCTCATAAAAAATAACTATCCACATTTCATCTTTTACTCCAAACACCACCTGTCATTTTTTCTACAATGTCTTTCTATTATTCTTGCATACTCTCAAATTTTTGATACTTGTTAATCTGATTATGTCTTTTGTTATCAAAAGGTCATAAAGAATTCACATCGAAGGAAGCAACCACCAATCTAAAATAGGAGTTTTAAAACAAGTTTTTTATGACTCTAGAATAGGAATTCTAAAATTTTATATATATATATATATAAATTTTTATAAAGAATAAATTAACTCTTTGACTTTTGTTATTTTAGTTTTTAAACATTATGTAATTTTTGGCATGTTATATAACTTGTATTTGCTTCATTATAACTTTTTTTAAAGGTAAAATATTGCATTCATTACTCAAAACAAAAAATAAATACATTGAATTCACAAGGATCAAAAAAATAAAAAAGAGAAGTAATTTTAGATATTTCTAAATAGTCCAGTCGTACGACAATTTGGAGAGGCATAAGAGAATAAATTACTCCCTAGGTTTTTTTTAGCTGTCCACTTTTTAATTTAGGTATTTCCACAAACATTTATTTACTTTCTAAATTTATATCACATTAACTATATTTTTTCTTATTATACACTTATTAAATAAACTTTTTCTCTCTCATGTTTATACGCTACTAATAACTCTAATTACTTTCATTATCTCTACGTTAAAGAGAGACAATTGTATAAAAGTACTATCAATTTTTTTTTTACTTTCATATTTTTCAATCATTTTCTTAAATACTTGCACACAACAAAAAGTGGACAAACTAAAAAAAACGGAGGGAGTACTGGGACTAAAGAACCATGAACCTATATTACTAAGTTAGGAATAATTCAACTAAAAAGGCAAAAAAAAGTAAACTTGTGGTAAGTAGAATGAGCATCTTGAAGCTTTGTCAGTCAACTCACCCTAGAAGAACTAATTCTAGTTTGGTTTTTTGGAAGAGGAGTAGTGTTACTCCTCACCCTTCCCAAATATGGAAAACCCCATCTCGAGCTAGATTACTAATTCTATTCACCATTAATTCATCAATACAAGTAATTGCCTTGTAGGAGTGGTGCTATCCAGAAGGGCTGGGACTCATCACCGTCTTCATCACTTTCCTTCGCTCCTTCCTCAAAACGAGAGGGAGCCTAAAATGCAGGGACTGGAGGGAGAGATTCAGTGGCGAAGGGTATCAGCCCTTGTGATCTGAGATGAGGCTTCACAACGAAAGGCGGAAATGAACCAAGGGCCAATACACAAAGAGGCAAGGTGTGGCGCATGGAGGCATGGCGAGTTGCGCACGACGACAAAGTACAAGGCTGGCAACAATTGCTCTAATAACTCTCCCAAGTTTTGCTTTTTTGACAAAAGTATAGAGTGATGGGTAAAGGTGCATTATAATGTTACGAGTGAAATTTTGAACCGTATTTAACTTAATATAAATTTATTATATTATATAAATGTATTATAAATATTTATTATTATTATTATTATTATTTTTAAAATAGGTAAACTACTACTAGTGTAACAGTCGAAATTACTTATATTTTCCGTGAGATTAAGTAGACTCGCGCATTTGACAACCTTATTTAAACTTATTTACTGCGGTGTGAGATTTAAAAAATTATAAACAAAATAAAGGGGTAAACCACTTCTGTAATGCCGATTTCGGCTAATAATAATAACAAAATAAATAAACAAAGTTGAGACCTGCATGATAGTGGGTTCTATCATATGAACTCAGCTTCTCCTCCCGATTCAAATGCTCTGGGAGAGAGGTTACAATGTTTTTTTTTTTGTGTGTGGATAAAATAGAGAGGTTACAATGTTGTACATCAAGACGCATAGATAACAAATAATGTAAACAAAATTGCCAAAAAGGGTAATGAATCTTCCGTGTAATTACACCTTCAAGGAATTATCACGGCCTCTTGAGATGCTGAGTTCGGGAACTGTAATTCTCTTCAATATGGCGGGTGAGAAGTGAAATTCCATAATGGGAGGCACTCGAGGCAGCATAGTAGGATGTTACAGTGAGTTGAGTGAACTTTGGAAGAACATAACCTGAAAAATTCACGTATAAACATTATTCATGTGTATTTAATTTAAATCATTAAGTAGCATATATTGTCATCACAATAACAACCAACACTTCAACACCTCTAATTGATGTTTGCTCATGTGAATTAAAAGGCAACCCACATACCAAGGACATACTGTGATGTAAATACCACTTTAACCTAATAAAAATTAAATAACTGAGTCAGGAAATTCACAAACCCAGTGCCTAAATATTATATGTTGATAGAAAACCTCGTCAAATCTATTTGCAAATTCACAACAATGTTAGTTGGATTTGGATCTTCTAAAGTAAGGATCCTCTAAAGTGAGATTGAAATCCTCACTTTAGAGAGAAAGGATGTCTGCATCATTACATCAGTGCATTATGTATGGTTCCCACTTCATTGATCCAAAGGTGTAGACCCATCACTCTTTCTCTAAACTGAGAATCTTACTTCAGAGGAATTAATGCTAGTCAGTTGTTGAAACATTGCAGTAGTCAGTAACCAAACAAAATGATGAAAGCAGTCCAAGAGCTTATGCAGTCAACAAAACCCAAGGACCTACAGATGACAGGTTCAAATTCAACCCTGAAACATAACTGAAGGCTTCTAAATAGAAATTGAAATTTCAAATATAAATATAATAATTTGAAAGCAAAGGAAATTATTAAAATGTTCCCTTCAACCCCCATGAGACGGCTATTTCGTCTTCAAGTTCAATCATCCTGTGAAATGCAATTTCTAGCTACTTAAACCACTATGACAACTGTTTAATCATTTTAGTGTCAATGGCTAGAGGTCTATCAATTACTGACTCTAGTACAGTTTAAGCAATTAGGCATAAGCCCGTGAATGGGTTAATATCTCCAATGTGATCAAAGGTTGTGAACATACAATTAGTTAATGACCATTATTAACCAGGCTGTGCTAGAAGGAAACTATAGCACAACTGCAGCAACAACATGAAAAGTTAGATTAAAGAAAAAAATTGTTAACTGCCATCACACTTGTCCAGTTCTTTGGGATGCCAGTCAATATATTTGATATTCATTTTTCATCCAGATAACCTATAAAAGGAATTAAGTAACAAATCAGTTATACTGTACACTCATTGTTTTGGTTTTTAATAGTTCAAGTGTTGACATTTTGCTACCTTACTTATACCCCAAAATTACAACTAATCATAAAGTCACAAACTCCTATAAACTAAACAAACATCTAACCTGTAAGGATAAAAGTGTTTTTAGATGCAGCAACTCATGTGTTCTTTTTTATGTATTTGAGCAATTTTTTCTGCAGATACGGATTGATCTGGCCACCACAATTGGACAAGAGAGTGTGTTGTGGGCAGGGGAGAAATAAAATTCTGAATTCCGATACATTTCCTATAATAAATAAATTCTCTCAAGTATACTGATGAAATTTTTGTATAAACAAGGTGTTGAAGGGATTGCTGAGTTTTGTTTCTTGTAGAAGTGTCAATCCACGTTCTTTTTGGAGAGCATCTATGCAGTATTTCCATATAAGAAAATCTTAATATGTTGGAAACTAAGGCATTCTTTACTCTAACCCCCCAAATGTATGCTTCAAATGTCAAACTCAAACCTATTAATAGCGCCTAGACACCTATTCATAGCGTACCATCCAATCCAACCCAACATTCGGAAAACAGAATTTTCCCCATTGCAAATTGTGCAAAGAGCAATTTTTTAAAAACCTGAGTGACTAGCCAGTTCAACTGATTAGATCATGTATCAGCCTTGTTTCCAGTTCAAAAATTCCTTATTATGTTATTCAGTTCAAACTCTGCTGAACCAACCGAGCCATGTCTCAGAACTTATGCCAGTTTGATCTCCAGTTTGTTTTCTAAATCACTGATAAAGATATTAACGGAAATACATATAATAATTGAGGCATTATAGTAACAAAAATAAAAACCAAAAGAAAAGTGGAATGAGAGTTTGTGCTTATTTCCATGTTTCAGCTAATATTACACAATATGTATTATTAGCTGGAATCAAATATTCAGCGACGGGTACTATAATTTTATCATCAAAATGAAATCAAGTTATGTATCGTATTGTTAAAATCTAAAGCTTCTAACTTAAACAAAATAAATAGGCATGCTTAAACATTACCTCCAAATGCAGCACTTGCTCCTGAATATATCAGCAATGGAGGGAGCTGAACACAGGAGACAAGAAATAAGTTCACTGCAGAGTATGATCAAGATCAATGATACATCTAGTCTGCTATATACATATATTTATCCCTATTTTAAGCATCAGCATAGCATAAAGCTTAATAAATGTAATTTGTAAAGAAAACTCAAAGCCAATTAAGTTCTACGTACCCCAGCTACAAAAGGAAGCCACTTGGGTCCCTTGAGACGATTTTGAAGGTATGGTAAACCTACAACCGAAGATCAAAAAGCAATATTTTCAACAATAGCATTTTCAATAAAAGAATCTCATTGCGAATATTTTCACCGACACTTATATCCTTCTCCTGAATGTCTGTAGCATTACAAAAAAAGCCCTTACAATGATATAAGATCAAATTTAAACTCATGCGGCATATTAGAAAGTAGGAATGAAAAGAAACTAAAGTTACCTGTATTCAAACCATGAACTGCACCAAGCATACCACCAATCCCTGAGCCAGCCTATTCAACAGAACGAAAGAAAACATAACCAATCCCATTAATGATATTGATTCCGTTAGAACACTAAATCAATTTCATTATGATAAATAAATGATTAAATGCAAATCAAAATCAAATGCGTATACTTGTTAGGAATAGGCCATGTTCGAATTTCAAAATTTGATATTTAGTTATGTGCTCACCACGGCTGTGGCATCGTGCAAGACGGAAGTGATGGTCCATTCGCTTTTTTCCTGAAAACAGAGTGAAACTAGTGGAGTCAACTAATAGAACGCATCGTTCGCAACGTTGATACACAGACACAAAAGAAGAAGAAGGAGAAGAAGAATTAGAAGAAAGAAGAGAGAGAGACACTGACGGGATTAGGGTTGACAAGAGAGAGGCAGCGAGAGCATCGGGGGGAACCGAGGCCAGGGTTGAGAGTAGGATCGTGGTGGAGATTTCCGCTTCTTAGCTTCTCTTCATAAACCTCTCGTGTCCCCATCTTTCTTCCTCTTTCTAGCTACTGCTGCTGCTGCTGAGTGCTATGGTAAACTTAAAATAAACAATATATATATATATATATATATATATATATATATATATGCATATATATATCATACTAATCATCATATCATTTCATATCATACTAGTATATTAAAAACGAAATAACGCCCTAAATAGAGCCTCCGCTTCATTTTAGAAAATTTTTTCCAAATAAAACATTGAAAAGTACTCGTTTATCAAATAAATTAATTATAAAGTTGTTCTCAAAATAAATTAATTTCATTACAAAACTTTGACTTCTGTGTATATTTCTTTTTTATAATTGGAAGCCAATTTAAATTGATTTTCCATCTTTTTTAAACAGAAATCGATTTAAATAGGAATTTAAATAGACTTCTACAGAAGTATATTTAAATAGACTTTTGTGGATTGTGTTCAAAATCAGATCTATAAATAGCGGTGTATGCTTTGTACTGTGTAGTAAGGTTTAGGTTTTTTGTGTGAGTTAAAGGAAAAAAATGAGTGAGGGGTTAGTAGACATTTTAGTGTATTATAATGGTAAGAAAAAAATACACAAGACAGAATTACTTTTGATTTCTCAAATAGATCTTAGGTGCTTGTATACCCAATTATTACTTTATCACAACTTCAATCTATTATAGTGGAAGAGTTTTGGGAGTGTAGCGGCATTAAGAGAGTGTTATATAAGATGTCCATTGATGTTGGTCAACTCTTAAGGTTTCATTCTTTTGAAATTAAGAATGGCAATCACGTTAAGCGCATGTTTCATATGCAGAAGCGATTTAACAACATACTCACTGCTATTGTGCTCCCTGCTGAGCTTGAAGATGTTCGCTCAAGTTTTGGTGTCTCTAATGTTAGTACTTCAAAATTGGGGTGCAATGAGAAAAATTGAACATTTTTTAGTTAAAAATAAGTATTTTATTTATTTATTTCTTATTATTTATTATCTATATAATCTCTTACTCTCCTTTCCTCTCTCTCTAAGAAGAAGAAGGGAATACCTAAAATATATCTATCATTTGCTATCTAATTTTCTTTTTCTTACATAGTGTCATAGTAATTGTTATAATAGAGATGAAATAATTTTTTTTAAGTAACTCAATCATGTACAAGTTTTTAACAAAATACTCAACAACAATAGGTTTAACCTATATTTTAAGGTAAACACAATCTTAATGTGCTCGAAATTAAGTTGATAAAATTTAAAAATATATAAATTTTAAATAGCATTTAATTGGAATACACTTACAATGCAAAAGAGTTTTACACTATTATCTAATTATATACTAACAAATCAGCAAATATGGTTAACTATTGCACCTACTCCTTGAAAGGTCATCTAAATAAAACGAATTGATTAGCCAACTGTGTAAAATCTTTTACATTATCCGTGTATAAAAACTAAACTCTTTTAAATAAGATGTGATGTAGGATGTGATCGGCATTTCTCCTTGCTTGATTGCATAGTGTTCCTCTTGCAATTCAACAATTTGAAATGCATCACCATCAAAATACCTATGGTGTAGATCAACCCATAGTTCAATAGCATTCTCTATCCACATCACGGATTTAAGTATCTCTTGGCTTAATGATTGATGAATCCAGGAAATCACAAACGTGTTACATATATCCCAAGCAAAGAAAAGATCACTTGTTACCTCAGGTTGCTGCAAGGATCCATTAATGAATACGAGTTTATTCTTGGATTTGAGAGCCATTCGCATGGATCTTGCTCAAGCATGATGGTTTTGATCCATCAACATTAAGGAAATCAATGTAGATCCTGAATTTTCTCTTGGATGCAGAAAATACGGACTCATCAAGTCTGTCATCGAATTGTATGTATGGTTGTTGTGATTTGCGTTTTCCACAACTTGTGCTGAACCTCCATTATCATAAGTTGGCAATGACAAAGTTGTGATCGGTGGAACCTCCATGAGTCTCAATCAAAGGATTTAGCGAACAATTTATGAAAAAAATTCAAGAAAGTTGTAACCGAATGAATGCAAAATAATTTGCAAAATGAACTGAAGAATTATGATAGAAAATGATTGAGAACCGGATTAGGTCCACTCGAATCAAGAGGAATCAAGAAGAAAGGAAACAGTAATGGCGCAGCAGAGCTTCAAGATTGAAGCTTCGATACCATGTGAAATCTCAAGCTCATTGTGAAACAATAAAGAACAATGAGGAATGATGAGAGAAATTGAGAGGATTCAAGCGATGCTTAATAGTGGTGAATGAGTGAAATGAATCATCTAATTCCTTTTGTGAAACAAATCAGTTTATATGCAACCTATTTCTACACTAAATTCACATGAAATTACCGTGAAATTAAATTACATTGAGCTGAAAATGAATTTCAGCTTGCTAACTAACTTAACAGGTTTCAACTGCCTATGTGCATCATAACAACCCATGTGCAACGGCCATAACTGCCATAACGGTCCTCCTTGCCACCTTTCAAACTAACTCAACCTTGATCACAATCATAGCAAGTAATTTTGGGGTATTCTTGTTATCATAATACCATTGGGATTGTTCTAGTAGTATTGCTAGGTGTATTTTCTGAGAGGCTTAGTGTTGGTGTTTTTTTTCTTTCCTTCTATCAAGATCGTCTGAGAGGCTTGATATAATTACCCCGATTATGATAAGGCACCTGCAAACCACTGTGCACACTTCCTTTGCATCAGAATTCAGAAATGCATGAATCAAGCCATGGTTTAGTTGTTACTCATCAACATCACCGACAAAGAAGAACCAATTTGTCCTCTGTTGTTAGTGCTATATATACAATCAGAAGCTGAACAAACATTAAGAGGTCAAACTCCCCAAATGTATGCGTTGAAAATTTGGAATGATGAATGGATTTTTTTTTTTTTTTAATTTTAGATTGTTACAATAAATTTTCATTTATTTAGTTAAGTGAAGGTTTATTAAGACAAATTTAATGTGGGTAAATAAATCACGATAAACAAGCCTTAATAAACAGTTTTTTTAGCTCGACCAAAAAGAAAAAAAAAATAGGCTGATTATCAAACTAAAAACTAATCCTTAAAAAAAATTGACACACACACACACACACTTGGCTTCACTTGTTCCCACCCCTTTTAATTTTTCGAAAACCTAAGTTCTCTCATCCTTCAGTCGGCCGCGCCCACCGCCGACCGGCCAAGTCGGTCCAGCCACCGCCCCCGCCCCCGCCACTGCCGTCCACCAAGGTCCAGTCACGTTTAGCTTCACCCACCTCCTTCTCTCAACGTTAACTGAGAACACCATGGGTAAATCACCTTTCCCCCAAAAAAGAGAAAATCTTATTTTTAAATCTTCACTGCTGTATCCGAGGCGAAGAACGATCAGTGGCTTCAAATTTAGTTTTTTTTTTTTTTTTAATTCAGTTGCAGAGAAACAAACGGCTGAGAAATCACGTCGAGAACGAAGAAAGGATTCCCGTTTGGCAAAGAATGCATCCAAACACCAATCATGGCTCCACCACCAGGTTTCTTATATCACTCTAATAATGTTCATTGCATCCAAACCTTTTTTTTTTGTTAAATTCTTTTTATGTCTTGTTTTCTCACTAGAACTATGTAATTCATTTGTTTACTATGTCCATAGAAATCTCGAGCTATGAAAAGAAACAATGATGATTTAGAGACAAAAAATGAGACCAAATTGGAAGAATCAACTAGTCCTAGTTTCAAGGAAACAGAGGTTTTAAGGTCGGAATCTAAGTCTGGGAAACATGTGACAGTTGAAGAGTGTGTCAAGTCTGTAGGGGAAATTAGTGGTTCTGATGCAAAGAAAATGAGAAAATTGAATGAGGGTTCTAAGAAAAGTTCCATGAGGACTGGGGCTGAAGAATTCTACAAGAAGGGTGTGCCGGATATTGATATAGCTGCCAAGAAGGATCTAGAATTGGAAAGGAAGCTTTCGAAGAAGCTTAAGGTGAAGGAAGGGAGATTGAGGGGGGTGGATGATGGGATGAACATTTTACTCGAAGGGATGTCATCCGAGATGGATTTATTTGGAGAAGAGGAGGTTCTTGGTGCTAGTGAATTGCCTGTGAAGAGGTCGAAGAAGAGCTCGTCGAGTAAGAAACGTAAGGAGGAAAAGTTATCAAATGATGGGATGGAAGGAGAGAGAATGGGTGGAATATCAGGGCATGTTGGACCTTCTGATCAAGATGGAGCATCAGAAGAAGTTCCTGATCGTGTACCGTTGAAGAAGAAGCATAAGAAGAGAAAATTATTGGGCCAGCTAGAAGAAGATAATGCAGTGGATGACACTGAGCCTGTGGAATCCCATGGAATGGAGGTGGCATCAGAGGATGTTCCTGCTGAAGTTCCAACAAAGAAAGTGAAGGAAAAATATATAGCACCTCACTTAAGAGCTCGTGCTGGAAATGAACCTGAAGAGCATACCAAAATTCGAAGACGCATACGAGGTGAGGAGGAGAAAGTTTGTTTTGACAACACATTTCTAGCTGTATACCATGGATTGTTTTTCTTCTAACTTGAGCTTGTTTACTCAGGCCTTCTTAACAGGCTTTCTGAATCCAATGTTGAATCCATTACTGGAGAATTGTCCTTGATCTTTCAGGTATGCCATTCCAATGGCAGTATTAATAATGGATGCCTATTTTTTATTTATTGTAAAATGTATATTATGTTCTTTTGGAATGGATAAAGTACGTGGTGAAAAAGAGACGGTAGACAATTCTAGGAAATATTATTGTTTGTCTTTTTTCTTTGTTGGTTCCGTCTAAATTTTATTTTGAATTTTTACAATAAAATAACTGTATTATTTAATGTTATCTTTTCCTATAATGAAAATGAAGTTATTAAGCTTAAGGAGGGGTCAAAACCTTCTGCAAACTCTAGCATGTAGATAAGTTTGGTAGAAATTATGTAAAAATTAAAATAAAATATAAAGTTCTTGGTTTCTTCCCTACTCTATGTAAAGAAAGTTTGTCCATTAAATCATCTGAGCTGCAACTCTTCCCCATGTGTGTATGCTTCAAATTGAACCAAATAGGGTAATGGGGATCTCTGGTGCAACAATTATTCAAAAGAGTGTTGCTAGCCCAAGTATCTGACCAGTGGACTTGACTTTTCTTTCAGTTTTTAACATATGCCATGTTTCTGACTGAGCTCAATCCCCCGCCCCCCACAACACAAAACAAGTTGCTTTTATGAAATATAAATACATAAGCAGTCTACTAGAATTTTAACCACAACAGTTTTGATGTAATTCCCTTTGCAGTCTGTTGCACGTAGTGTTGCATCACAGATTATGATTGAGGAGGCTTTGGCTTCATGTTCTGGTGGGCCCCGTGGCAATGAACAGTTAAGTGTTTTTTGCCTTTCTATTTTACTAACTTTTGTTATTGAAGTTACTAAATCCTTGATTTGCTTTCTGTATTCAAAACAATTTTTTGAGCGCCACTGTGGTAGTAGGGAAAATTGAAAAATAAATGAACCTACTCAACCAAATTTAGTTGTAGCATTGAACGAAGAGATAAGATACGGTTAAGCCATTAAAATTTATTGTATAGGTAAGGTGTTCAGTCAAATTTAGCTCTAGCCTTATATGCAGATGCTCCAATGTGGAAGAGTGAAGATACATGAAGCAGAGGATGTTCTTTAGAGATGAGAAGGGAAAACAAGGCTTGTATTGGAATAATGTCTTTGATATGATTGAATGTTAAAATGTTCTTGTGTACGATTCTGTGTAGTTTAGAACATTATATCTTGATTGTGGAACCAGATATTATTGCTATCATTAAGATTATGTAGTGATTCTGAAAGTCATTTTTAGTCCTTGGGTATGTCAGATCCTTCACGTGGGATATTTCTTTGAATATTGTGTCCATCCCCAACCCCAACTCATGTAAAGTTTCCTGATGTGCTTTCTGGCTTTAAGAAGTTTTTTCCTTGTATAACTGACAATTTTTATTTTTGGTGAAGGTTTGCTGCTGTTTTTGCTGCATTTGTCGCAGGGATGGCCTGTTTAGTTGGTGTTGACTTCAGTGCGAAGTTTATGGCATCCTTTGCCAAATGCTTTGAGGTGATGCTTTTGAAAAAATAAAGACCAATCTGTTGATTTGTTTTTTATTTGTTTCCCTTTTCAGTTTTTTCATCTTTTTTCTTTTATTGTAGTGTTTGAAGACTAAAAATTTAATTTTCATATATTTTCTGCCCAGGATGAGTACCATAAAGAGGACAACCTCTCATTGCGGAATCTTACACTTCTCTTATCCTATTTATGCATATTTGGAGTCTGTTCTAGGTGTGTAAATAGTACTGCACTAAGCACTTTTATATGGAGTACTAACTGATTTTAACTATACTATACTTTTCTGATAAATATCTTTTGTAATGCTTCAGTGATTTAATATTTGACTTTCTCATCATGCTGGGAAAACGATTAACTGAGATAGATGTCTCTATCATTTTGGCAGTGCTACAATGTAAGTTTTTTTTATTAAAAAAAAAAATTATATTTTGTTTTGTTTTGTTTTGTTTTTGGTCTTCTCAGTTCTGTGTATTTAGCTTCTGCTTGGTTCTGGTTGAAATTGCTGAGCTTGTATATTGTAGAGGTCAAAATTTCCCTACCAAGTTGTCTTTTCTAACTGACTGCCAAAGTCATCATATACTTGAGCAATGAAAGGAATTTCTGCCTAAAGGGTTTGCTGGTAAAAGGGATCTTTCCTTTATAGGAGTCTTCTCCTACTTTGTTGATGTCATATTCCCTAATGTAGTTTGTTTGGTGCTGGGTTGGGACACCTTTGACACGGGGGAACTGAATGTTATAAATTTCAAACTTTTAAGTCTAAATTTGAGCTTTTGAGCACTTTAGAAGCACTTTTGAGTTTTGGCCATTGGGCTAATGTTATATGGTCAGAGAGCTACAGCTATACGTGCATCGCTTTGAAAAATTTTGAGGATGTATCAAGCACTAGGATTTTTCATATCTACTTCTCTTTTATAATATCAGCAGGACAGATCTCTTCTGTGGTCGTTTGTTTTCATTTTTAACCTTTATTATTTGTTTATGTGATTTTTGTCTCTTTCTTCTCTTCACTTTTATATTTCTTTCTTTTACTCCTTTTGTCTCCTTTATCTCTGTTGCTTATGTGAATAGATGATTGTGTGTGTATTGTGTAGGATTATTCAGTAGCTTGGATGTACTTCTCTTGATAATTCGTTTAGGAACTTGCCCAATTGATGAACGATCTCTGACTTCTATTTTGATTGTGTTTGTCTGGGTAGGTTGTGGGATGAAAATAAGGGCTGATGATCCAGTTTCCATGAAAGATTTTATTGTTAGTGTTCAGAAGACGGCAAATGACCTGAAGGCTTCCTCCAGAGATGACAGTGAAAAAAGAAATAGCAAAAGAGTGAGTATGCTATGTTCTATTATCAGTAAAGTGCCTTCTTGTTTTCTGTGCATAATTTAGCACTGATTACTTGGTAACACTTGTAGATGGAGTTCATGCTTGAAACCATATGTGACATCAAGAACAACAAGAAAAGGCCAAAGGAGGACCCTGCACACCATGCTCGGATTAAGAAGTGGTTACAGAAGGTCCCATTCTCTAATCTATGTTTTGTGGCATTGTTTATTCTTCATGCTCCTTCCTGCAAAGATATTACATGTTATGTAAGGACATTAAAAGAAAAGACCAGATTATGTGTAGCTAGTATTGAGGTAGTTTGCTAATACACTCCTTTTTCCACTTCCTTCTGTTAGGTCGTTTTTGGGACCCAACAGCCAAGAACAAATAATAAGGATTTGGTAAGTAAAATTGGATATTATTGAATAAAATCAAGAGGCTGGTTCCTCTTCAAGGGCTGGTTCCCTCAACAACTCAATAATAAATCCATACCCTAACCTAAGGAGAATACTCCTATTTATAACAGTTTTTATTCCTAATTTTACTCCTAAGATAATAACTAGATAAATGCTAACAATTAAAGATAAACTAATAAAGATAAAATAGATAAACTAACTAATAAAGATAAAATAGATAAACTAACTAGTTGTTTTCTTATCCTTCCTAGTATAAACTTTCCATATTAAGGGGGCTTTTCTCTGATCCTAACAATACTCCCCTCCAAAGCCTGAACCTTGTCCTCAAGGTTGAATTTGGGAAACTGCTCCTGAATCACAATTAAATCCTCCCAACTTCTTGCCTTGCTGCAGGCACCCATCGGTGAACTATATGACATTATTCCTATACGTACTCCTGCTTTACGGGGCTTCTTTCAGGACATCAAAGACAGCATCCCGCTTTTTAGCAATGGGCTGCATTTCAGCTGCCATATCTGCTAAAACATCAAAAGCATGATCCACTGCTCCTGACTGGGCACATGCAGCTATAAGTGCATTGAATACAACACGATCTGGCTTCACATTCTTGGACCTCATTATCCCATAAGCACCAAATGCTTTAGCTATTTGCCCAGCTTTAGCGATTTGCCCAGCTCTAGTACAACCATCAATAAGTGCCCCATGGGTAAGAACATTGTTACTATTATGGTTCAAATAGTTTTCTTCCCTATCCTTGAGAGAACTACTGCCTTTCCTCAAGTTTTTACTTCCATGTAGTGGAGGGTAGCCAACTCTATGCCTAGAAATTGGTCCCGTTCCTTCAACATACTCTGCATTTTGTAAATAAACATCTGTGGATAATTTGGATCCTTCAAGTGTGGTAGTTTCCATTGCTGAGGGCATTCCTTTTCTATTATTAGTAGAAGCATGAGGAGATAATGACTTTAAACTACTCAGTGGTGACGTGGGACGTTCGAGCCTCTCCATCCGTTGCAGGACTTCGGTGAGCAAACGTTTGACCTCTGTCATCTCGCCCTTGAGGTCTGTCATCTTGGCTTCCATCGAAACCTTCCAGTCGTCCATTACGGGCAATCAGAGAAGAACAACAGATGCGGGAGCTGAAAGGGCGCGGCCTGGACGTCCACCAGAGAAGGAGAAAAAGTGCGGACTGGACTGCACCGGCGGTGGCGGCTGCGCGGTGGGCAGCGCGCGAGGCGGTGGCGGTGTGGTGGGCGGTGGCGCGGTGGAAGAACGTGAATAGAATGCAACCTGCGTAGGAAAAAAAGCGAATGCAAACAAAGAGGGAAATCGCGAACTTGACTGCACGGTGGTGGGCGGCGCGCGAGTCGACGGCGACGCGGTAGGCAGTGGCGCGATGGACGGCGGCGGCTGGAATCCGGCAGTGGTGCAGTGGGCGGCGGCTGGTGGAAGGAGGCAGGTCGGACCAATTTGTTAGGTCGTTTTTGGGACCCAACAGCCAAGAACAAATAATAAGGATTTGGTAAGTAAAATTGGATATTATTGAATAAAATCAAGAGGCTGGTTCCTCTTCAAGGGCTGGTTCCCTCAACAACTCAATAATAAATCCATACCCTAACCTAAGGAGAATACTCCTATGTATAACAGTTTTTATTCCTAATTTTACTCCTAAGATAATAACTAGATAAATGCTAACAATTAAACATAAACTAATAAAGATAAAATAGATAAACTAACTAATAAAGATAAAATAGATAAACTAACTAGTTGTTTTCTTATCCTTCCTAGTATAAACTTTCCATATTAAGGGGGCTTTTCTCTGATCCTAACACCTTCTTATGGGGTTAATTTTGGCATCTTTTTCCCCATTGATAAGCATGCTAATATAATGTAGTCATACAAGGTTTTTTGGATGAGCTCAACTCTGAATGATGTTCCTGTGGCATCTTTGTTGCAAATGCTACCGCTTATAAGACCAAATTATCCATTCTATGTATGGAATTATTTGAACATATATAAATGAAGATCCCAGCTTGGGAATTATGATTTATTTAGGGATGTAAGATGCGGGTAGACTGGAAGTAACCATCTAATTTGATGATTGTCTAAGACTGTGTAGAAGTTTTTGCTTGTTGAAAGACGGATCATCTGTATTGCAAATGATATTGTTTATGAAATCAAATTAGGCATTTTGTTTTCTGGAATAATTTGAACATATATAAATGTAGATTTGAGGTTATGTATTATGGTTTATTTAGAGGTGGTAAAGAAATGGTCAGATGGGATGTGCTCTTGTAATTTGATGGTGTCTAGAACTGTGTATAAAGTTCTTTGCTTGTTGAAAGAAATTTGTTAAGTCTAATTATGATCTTGAATAAGATTCAAAGATGTTTGAATTTCTTCTCAAAGCCAGCCTCAATTTTTATGCTCTTTTTCGTGGAGAGGATTCATATTCATCTTAACTAACTTTCTGGACTTTATCTTCCTAGTGGCTCTTTAATGTTTTTCTGCATTTTTGAGTTGTTTTGCCTTCTGCCTTTTTTGTGGGCATATGTATTATGAAAAGGCAGTTATTGGTTAAGATCACTTTTTGATTTTTTTTGTCTGTAATTCAAATGGCATTCATGTGTTGCTCAAGTTTTAAATTTTTACGTTTTGTTTCTAGTTAAGAGTGGATGACATTTTGATTAGAGGGCTTAAATGGAGCAAGTTACTTGATCCCGACAAGAAGGGCCAGTGGTGGTTGTCTGGTAATGTGGCTTCTGCCACGGATAATGTCGAAGAAGTTGCTAACAGAATAGACAAAGATGTTCTTGAAACACAACGAATGCTGCAGCTCGCTGCTGCTCAGAGGATGAACACAGATGCCAGAAGGGCAATATTTTGTATAATAATGAGCGGGGAGGACTACCTTGATGCATTTGAGAAGCTTCTTCGGTTGGAATTACCAGGAAAGCAGGTCAGCCTTTCTTTTGAGATTTGTAATGTCTTCTTTCAATTATGAGGCCTTCCATCTTGGGATATTAATTCCCTTAATGTACTACAGGACAGAGATATAATGCGCGTTCTTGTGGAGTGTTGCTTGCAAGAGAAAGTTTTTAACAAGTATTACACAGCGCTAGCTTCCAAGTTGTGTGAGCATGACAAAAATCACAAGTTTACTCTGCAGGTACTGTTTTTCTGTCCTTGTTATAGGCTTGAGATGAGAACTAATTTGAAGTAGAATTGCATATTATTGATCAGCAAAATGGGAACTATTTATATTCTATAGAGGGAAATATGACGGGCCAATATGAGAACATGAATTGCAGGTTTGTTTTGCTTATAAGTTCCTTGAGAAAAATGGATTGGATAAACACATGCATGTATATTCTCACTCCACATGTAACATTAGATTTCTGGATTGTCTTTGGGGTTCATGGCTATAGTACTTTGATGAGAAATTTTCAAAATCTTTAGTCCTTGTTAGAAGTCCACCAGATGATCTACTATCTAAAAAAGCAAACTTTTTAAAAAAATGGACTTTATTGAAGATTTCTTGTACTTGCACTTAAGATTTCTTATAAAGGAGCAAGCTATCGTGTTCTGGTTCCTTTTTATGTACAAAAATATTTATTGGCTTTCAAGTAGTCTTAACATGTTGGATGTGGCAAGATTTCTCATACAGTTATACTTCTGTTTATATATGCTCAATATTTTTGACGTACCCTTTTTGTAGTTTTGCTTGTGGGACCATTTTAAGGAGCTGGAGTCAATGCATCTTATGAGGTCAATGCACCTCGCGAAGTTTGTGGCCGAAATGGTTGCCTCTTTCACCCTCTCCCTCGCAGTATTGAAGACCGTGGACCTTGGCGATGTTAACCTGTTAACTCCCAGAAGGATCATGCATTTCCGCATACTGTTTGAGACTATTTTTGAGTTCCCTGATAGTGTGGTGTGGAATATATTCACGCGTGCATCAGTAACCCCTGATCTTGAAGGTCTTCGACAAGGCACCGAGTTTTTTGTTAAGGAGTACATTGTGAAAGCCAACAAAGCTCTAACTCAAAAATTTAAGTTGGCAAAAAAAGCCCTTGATAATGTGGAAAGAGTTCTGATGTGAATGTAATTTTTTTTTTCTAATTATGCCCAATTTTGTAGCCTATTGTGTAGTCTCTAAAACTTTATTTAAATCATTGTTTTAGGTATCCTTGTGGATCTTTATTTTTTCCCCCCAGGAATAGTGAACATAAAATGTTTCTGAGCAGAAGGAATGTGTATTACATTGGGAAAAGGCTTTGAAACAATTTTACGTTTAATGAACTTAATATGATAAGGGAAAGATCTTCGTGTGAAACTTTTTTATGGCCTAGTTATTTGTCCATTTTCACCATTCAATGTGAGTCAAGTATGAGACTCAGGTGAATCTAATCAATGTTGAAAATTATTGTCTCAAGTCATTTGAAAATTTTAGGTGAGAGAAATCATTTTCCTGTGATACAATTTTGCTTTTGGCCATTTTTGTTTACTCTCTAAGAAAGGCCGTGAGTTCACCTTAGAGGCTCCTTGATCAAATTTTGTTTGTGGTCAATATGTAAAGAATAACATGTTTGTCTTGACTCTTGAGGTTCTTCGAAATCATCCAGAGAATGTCAAACTTGGCTATGTAAAAGAAGAATGTGTTAACAGAGCAATGAGGTTTCATTTATAGATGCTCTAATATTTCATTGTGTTGCTTTCATCTTATGTATAAGATTAAGAATGAATCCTAAGAGTTTCTAATTTTTGAATTTGTCATTTAATATGCAAATATATATATATATATATATATATATATATATATATATATTTGATCATGTTTTAAATTTGTTGCCTTGTTTGATTCTATCGACTGGAGAAATATTTGAAGTGTGGTTGTCAATGATCTCCTTGGAAGGTTATTGCTATTTGAGTGTAAATCATGGATGTAATTTCCTCTTTCTTTTTTGCTGTCCAAATTTATATTCCAGTTTTACCATTACTTTTAATTTTTTAAATTTTAGGATAAAATTGTAAATGGCAAATTAACATGGGGTAATGCTCATTTTTGTCTCTAAAAGTGTAAGCTCGAGTTACTTTGGTTCGTAAAATTTAAAATTTGACTTTTTAATCACTGAAATGGTAAATTGTAGGTCAAATTAGTTCATCAATTCATTAGTCCATCAGATTTGTAACAATACAATAACGATAATGAATTGATGGACTAATTTGACCTACAAATTACAATGTCAAGGATTAAAAAGTCAAATTTTGAATTTCAAAGACCAAAGTGACTCGGCCTTACATTTTTAAAAACCAAAATGAGCATTTCCCCAATTAATATTGTAACTTATACACGTTCAAAGTCAATTTAATTTAAGTTATTATCGTTTATCTAAATTGTCATGCTTATTTTTTTCTTTTTCTTTTTTTCTATTGCAATTGCAGATTGAAACATGTTTGAGAGTTGAGAGCAAAAGCAAATGGCAATGGCATGGCTTGTGAACGGGTTTGACAGTCTCATAGGTTTCTATTTTGCTTTTGCTCTCAACTGAAGCACGGGGATTGTTAGGAAGGGGCTTGAGTTTGAAATTAAAGCAAGGGACTGATATACATGTATATAGGAAGGTTATATATGTTAATTTTTTTATTTTTTCAGATTGAAGGTTTAGTTTTGCACTTTTGTTAGTCATTAGATGATTTGTGACTTCTAAACTGTGATTTTAGTTTGAGCATGCTGATTTTCTTTTTGGATTGGTTGGTGTTTCTTCGTTCTTCTTTTTTTTCTTTGCTTTACCTCTTTTGTTCTCTTATAGGGTTTTGGTGTCTCACTAAAAAATTGAAAATTTTCTTTTTTATGAAAAAGTCGAGTTATTTTTGTTCATAATTGTTGTGTAGATGAAGGGAATTTTAAAGTTTTAGGAGAAGAATGAATGATGGATTTGGTGCTGGGCTACCACAAGCAAGCAAGCTTTGATTTTCAAAAGGATTTCAGGTATGTGTCTCTTTTCTCTTTCATGATTTGGTTGATTTATTTCTCATAATAATTTCATTTTCTGTATTTCAGAGGGAAATTAAAAGAATTTTTTTTTTGTTTTTATGTTTATAAGGTGACATTGTTCTCTTTCTTCGAAAAATAAAAAGTATTCATATTCACTTATTCAGGGTTACATGGAGCAATCACATTGTGGTTGTCTGGTTGATGATCGGAGTAGAAAGATCAAATTCATGAAATCTAGATTGTCTTTGGTCAAAAATCATTTTGTTCATTGCTATAATGAACAACTCATGTTAGAAATTTGACCTGTTTTTGTCATTAAGCTCACTCATGTCCGTTTATGTTTTACTTAAATAAATTGGTTAGCTAAAATGTTCTGCCTCTTATTTTGACAGAATTTTGTGGGTTATTTAGTAATTGATAAAAATATTGCATGTGGTTTAGAAACAAGTGAGGTAGATATTAGTTTTCTGTACAAAACTCATTCGTTTGGTTTGTATACTGATCTAAACCGTTTTGATAAACGAAGGTTTAAAACATAAAAATGATAATGTAAATGACGAGATTTTGGGTAGGTAAGCTTGTTTTGGGATTAAAGGAAGGAGAATGGAATGATTGGAGAAAAATACATAATATGATTTGAGGAAGAAAAAGGGGAAATATGAGGGTTTGGATGGTGAGGGTGAACAGCCCTGCCTCCCAATCCAAGTCCTAGTGTGGGTGAGCTTGTTTATGGAGCTTGNAGGTAAGCTTGTTTTGGAATTAAAGGAAGCAGAAGGGAATGATTGGAGAAAAATACATAATATGATTTGAGGAAGAAAAAGGGAAAATATGAGGGTTGGATGGTGAGGGTGAACAGCCCTGCCTCCCAATCCAAGCCCTAGTGTGGGTGAGCTTGTTTATGGAGCTTGAGAATCAATTAGCATGGTGTATTCTCTCAGGTGTAGGGGAGGGCGTGTTTCTGCTATGGCCATGGCTGGTATGCTTTCCTTGTTGCTTTCTGGTTTTTTCCTCTCTGGTTCTTCCTTGGTTCTTCCCTCTTGTTCTCTCTTTTGTTCCCTATCATTTTTTGCTGTTATGTTCTGTTTTTCTTGCCCTCTCAGGTCCCCCCTCATTCTCTTGTTATCTTCTTTTTCATTCTTCCTTTCCCTCATTTTTCTCTTTCTCGGATTCCCTGCCCCCAAGACTTCTTCATGTCCTATCCTTTTCGGGGAGCAGCAGCTGCAGGTCCTGGCTGCCTGCTCCCCAGTCTGCAGCATGACCTAAACTTACCCCTTCTCTCAAAACACCCTCTTTCACCAAAATAACCTAAACACAAACAAATCCCCCTTTTGTCTCCATTCTTAGGTAGTGATAAGCAGGCCCTAAAAACATGCTACAGGCTGCCCACAGGTTGCTTCTGCAGATGGGTCACCAGGGGCATCTCGAAAACACGCCCTGCAACCTGCTGGGCGTTTTTGTGTTATTTGGTTGCCAGCTTGCCTGTAAGGGCGTGTTTGGCTGGTTGATTCTCAAGGTTCCATGTTTGGCCAAAAGGCCTTAGAGTGGGTCCCACGGCCTCCTCGGGACGTGAGGCAGAGCTCAAAGCCCCCCAATCCGTTACGCCTCCTAGTTCCCCTTGTTGCTCTACCATAGACATGCTGAGGGCGTGTTTTGATTGGCATCACCCTGTGCCAATCCCTCGATGTCCATGTTAGAGACAAGTTTATGCGTTTTTAATATTCTTAATACTATCCTAAGTATGTGTATTACAAAAGGGTCTGTATCAGATACTATAACAACAAAACTTATAATCTAACAAGGCACACTCTATTATCCCCTATTTATCAATTAAAAGCTATTGAATTGTGTTCCCTATAGTATTGCAGGACCACATATCATCATTGATGGTAAACTTGTCAATTTTACTCCAGCAAACTATCTTGGTCTCATAGATTATAAAAAATTTATAGTAAAAAAAAATCGTAATATATTTATCTTTTTTAGCACCATGTTCATGCGGTAAATTTCTACCAACTTATTTTCTTTTAGGAGGCATGTTCATCTTCATTAGAGAAATATGGTGTTGAAACATTTACCTCGATTTTCAAAATATTATATTCACAATTCAATCTAATTAGAAATACATCATCAAGCTCCAACTAATGAGAAAAGAGAGCATGACTTTAGAAGCTCAATAAATATAAATTGCTTTTAAGTATCCTTTATGAATTGTCGAGATGTCGTACATGTAGTGAGTCATTTCTTATTGAATGCTTAAATTATAATTTAGAGGATTTGATGCACCTCTTGAATAATGGTTTCTTCACTATAACACTACAATATTGATTGTGTTACTTGAAGTATATAATTGGTGTTTTCCATATTTTCTTATTAGTGTGTGAAATTTCNGGTGTGGCTGTTCTTGTTCTCTCTTTTTTGTTGTATGCTGCCCTCTCTTGCTGTTCTTGTTCTATTTTTTCTATCCTTGTTGTTCAGCCAGCTCCCTCATTCTTCTTTTTATCTTCTTTTTCCTCTCTTCCTTTCCCTCCTTTTCTCTCTCCTCGGATTTCCCTCATGGTCTTTCACTTTCGGGCAGCTGCAGGTGCAGGTCCTGGCTGCCTGCACCCCAACCTGCAGCACAACCCCTCTCAGCCTTCTCTCACCCTTCCCCCAAAGCATCCTCTTTCACCAAATAACCTAGCATAAACAAAAGCCCTTTTGTCCCCATTCTTAGGCAGTGAAAGAGGCTCTAAAATGTGCTACAACTCCTGCTCAAAGGTTGCTTCCTCAGGGAGGTCACTAAGGGCATCTCAAACACGCCCTGCAACCTGCTGGGCGTTTTTGCTATTTTGTTGCCAGCTTGCCTGTAAGGGCGTGTTTGGCTGGTTGATTCTCAAGGTTCCATGTTTGGCCAAAAGGCCTTGGAATGGGTCCCATGGCCTCCTTGGGACGTGGGGCAGGGCTCAAAGCCCCCCAATCCATTACGCCTCATAGTTCCCCTTGTTGCTCTACCATAGACATGCTGAGGGCGTGTTTTGTTTGGCATCACCCTGTGCCAATCCCTCAATGTCCATGCTAGAGACAAGTTTATGCGTGTTTAATATTCTTAATACTATCCTAAGTATATGTATTACAAAAGGGTCTGTATCATAAGCCCCCTTGCACATGGAGGATGTTGCCAAATATTCTTCATGTGCAAAACATCTGCGGACCCTTTTGCTGACGAGCGTCTTTGCTTATCTGCTTTACTTGCTTGCTTCACTGTCTTCTGTCAATACCTGTTTATGTTATATCTTCATAAAATACAAGCAATATTTGAATTTTTTGGGTTAGTCAACAGTATAAACGTAATGAGGGAAAAGATTCCCTGACATAGCCCCCAGGGCGTGTTTTCTTTGGCATACTCTACTTGTTCTTGGGTTACCTGCACTTTTCACTGCATGCAATTTGTTACTAGAGAAATATCATATAACATTTCAGAGTAGAGTAGAAATTGATAAAGATATAGTTAGAAACTGTTTCTCAGATTAAAATCTATCATTGGGCCGAAATTAGTTATTCATGCTTATATGGTTCTTTCTTGCACTACTAAGAGTATAGAGCTCAAAGTCTTGATACTTTGTGTGCTTCCCTTTCAATGGGAGGTGAGTTACATGTCCTTTAGACTTTCTACTCATTTCCTTTTTGAATTGGATTCAGCTTGTGTCTGTAGACTTTGTGCTCTTTCAATTGATTATGAATTCTATACTCTGAAGGCTTGTATCATTTGATTTTCCTGAGTGGGTGTCTACAAACTATATGCTCTTTCCATTTTCAGTTGGATATGAGTTACATGTCTTTTAGACTTTCTATTCTTTTCCTTTTGAATGGGATCCAACTTGTATCTCAAAGACTTTGAGCTCTTTCTCTTGATACACTCATCATTCAAGAGGTCATGCAACCTTGGGGAGGGCGTCTCTGCTGACCACTACCCCTTTTTTGAAAATCCGTTAAATCATATAAATTTGGGGATGGCGTCTCTGCCGTCCGTTTCCCCCCAACAAATCATATAAATTTGGGGAGGGCGTCTCTGCCGACCGCTACCCCTATTTTGAAAATATAACAAATCATATAGACTTGGGGATGGCGTCTCTGCCGTCCGTTTCCCCTTTCTTGAAAGACTAATAAATTATGCAAATTTGGGGAGGGCGTCTCCGCCGACCGCTACCCCTTTTGAAAACATATATTTGAAAATTTCAAATAGAAAAATAATGTTAAGTATATAAAGACACATACTCAATTCACAACATTATTCTATCATGCATATTTTCTACGTGGGCTCCTATCATTTATCTTATCATGCAAACATAGATGGCATGCACTCATGCTAGATATGATATAGAATGGAATAAGAACTTACAGGTATTAGCGAATGTGATATATCAGTAACACGGTTTCTCCTTTCTCTTCCCGAGAGGTTTCTCATCTTTTTCTTCTTCTTCACTACTCTCTTCTTCCTCTGCTTCTTTTCTTCGATTTTCGTTGACTCTTTTTATTTTTTGGGTTCATCTTTTTGCTTGCTCGCTTTTGCATTGTATACATGACTTTTGATGGTGTGTTTGATTTATTGCAGAACTTGTTGCTCCTTCTCCCACCCAAAAAAGAAAATCAACTATAGCGGCGGGTTCCCGTGCTAGGCATCCTGTCAACAGTCTTACCCTTTCTTCTGCTGCTTCTGAATCTGCAGCCCCCACTGTTTGGATTCATTTTCTTGACTTATAATCTTGTAATTTTGTTGATTTGCTGAGCTTTGTATGAGCTAGTCTTTAGAAGGATGAATGTGCCATGTATTTGAGTAATATTGACATTTGTATGGAACTTGTAGCTTTGTCTTGTTGAATTCTAGTCTTGACAGATTTGCTGAAAAATACGCCCTGAGCGAATTTGTTGAAAAATGCATTGCAAGACAAGATTGTTGAAAAATACGCCCTGCAGATTTGCTGAGAAACTCTGATATGCAATTTGTTTGTTGATGCCCTTATGTAACAATATTTGGTCATTCATTTGTGTGTCTTCTACACCTTTTTGCTGTTTGTGAAGCTTGTTGGCTTTGTTTTGTTGCATTCTAGTCTTGGTAGATTGTGCTGAAAATACGCCCTGAGTGGCTTTATTGAGAAATGCACTCAGAACAGGTTTGTTCATAAAATACGCCCTGCGGGTGTTGCTGAAAAATTCTGATATACAATTCTGATGATAAAATACGCCCTGCGGGCTTTGCTGAAAAATACGCCCTACATATTTGTTGCTTCTTGTTTCTTTTATGTTGCTTCTTTGGCTTTGTACTGTCTATGGATGATATGTGATCTGCTTGTATGATTCTCCCCATTTGAGAGGTTGTGAAATGTAGGCTTGACCTTTTAAATTGGCTCTTCCTTGTCTGGAAGCTTGAGATATTCATGCTTAGCTATGTGGGTTGGCTCCTCCTCATTTGAAGGGTAATAAATCTGCACACTTGGTGGCTTGTTCTTGCCTTGGCTGAAAATGATTGTGCTTTCGACCATTGTGGTCGTGAGGTTATGATGGCCCTTTGGCTGCTATTATGCATATTGGCTGAAAATGCTTTTGCTTTCGACCATTGTGGTCGTGAGGGTATGATGGCCCTTTGGCTGTACCTAAGCGGCTTTACCTCTTCAGTCTCGCATCACTCTTCTTTTTGTGATGCTTACCTTTGTGTGAATGCTTTGTGCTTAAGACTGGGGTATTGGCCTATGACTTAGGATCCATGTGTGTGCGACCCTCGGTTTTTGATCTTTTTCTTCTTCTTCACTGCTCTCTTCTTCCTCTGCTTCTTTCCTTCGATTTTCGTTGACTCTTTTTATTTTTGGGTTCTTCTTTTTGCTTGCTTGCTTTTGCATTGTATACATGACTTTTGATGGTGTGTTTGATTTATTGCAGAACTTGTTGCTCCTCTTCTGTTTGGAATACAAGTAGGAAGTAGCTGAAAAAAGAAGAGGGTTTATTTGGNTCACGCCTTCACGTTTTAGTGGGCTACGCCCTGAGGCGTCCGTAGTTAATCCATGAGAGGTATTTCCTGTGCCCTGATACTCTCACTTGGGGGTCACTACGTTTGGGGGTGACTAGAGCGTTCTACCATAGACAATAGTCCCTGAGCCTATGGTGAATCGCTGAGCTCTGTCACTTGGGCATCGCCTATGATGGGGTTAGCCGAATGGGCTTGTGCCTCGGAAGGCGCTCGAAAGATGGTGACCGTGGTTCCTTAAATGCCCTGGAACCTCACGCACATGAGCCTTTTTTCGCTGATGCACTGTTGTGCTACATTGTCTCTGCATTGGATGGCCATTTGAGGCTTGCAGTGTAATTGTTTGCTTTTGTGTCAAGCATTGGTATCATGGTTATGTCTTTTCCTTTTTTTTTGTGTTTCTTTGCTACATAAAATGTATCAGATATGTATATGCATTGCATTCATGATGGTGATAAATAGTGACAGATAATGGAAGTCATGCAAAAGATTTCTTCATCATTACTATTAAAGGGAAAGCATATGAATCCATCTTAACTATGCTATTTAGGCTGATGCAAAGGGTCATAACAAACAAAACCAGTCAGCAGGTATCTATACCTCAATGTGCACTAGTCTGCAAACATAAATGGCATGCACTCATGTTATATATGATCAAGTATCATGATTTTGCTCAAAAATGTCTTTTATTCATGGCTTTTTACTTTGGATTTTGTTTTAGGTGAACCATGATGTAATGGTAATGCAAATATTATCATATACAAAGCATTAATCTATAAATGGCATTTATAGAGGTCACCTGTCTAAGAGAATAAATGATTATGCACCATGTTTTCAAAGTATATTTTAGAATAGTATATTTTGTACCTACTTGGTATGGTGGTCTCCCTTGTCGGCGTCTTTTTCGCGGGCATTTTCCATTTCTCTGGTAGCAAGACGCCTCTCAAGTATTAACTTTATTTCGTCGTGTCAAGTGGACATCTTTACTGTCAATAATTCTGTAGATTCGTTTCAACCTGAATTCTTTATGTACTTGAGCAAACAATTTAGTGCACATTTATAATAATCTAACATGAAGTCATTAATTTTTAAGTATCGGGCATTTGGCACCTTCTCCCCCTTTTTTTTTTTGAAAAAAGAGAAAAAAGAAAAAAAATAATGAATTGGATTGTTGCTTAGAGAACTTCACTTCTCTCCCATTTTCTTTTGTTTTGAGGTTATTTGGGAACAAGTATGATTTCGAGTTTAGCAAAAACTATAAGAAAGGATTGGTCATATTATTTTGTATACAAATTTATAATCTATGTTTAACTACTATTGGGGCATCATTTTTAACAATGGCCATGAATGACAGTGTCATTGTGTTATCATGATATGTGTTCAGTTACAAAACTAACTACAACAACAGGTGTATAAAAATGAGAAGCATGTCCACCAGATCAAACCTTAGATGTAATTAAGGTAGTCATGATAATAACTAAGATTGCGAGTAGAAGATTAACACATAAGCAAGCATATATCACAGTTATAGACAACGCTTATCAGTATGTAGAGATAGTAAGAACCATGAGGTTATAACGAATTAAAACTTTAGCCCGCGTAGACATTATGTCAAGCATGATCCTCTTCTTCTTTTATTTTTCATTTTTTTTTCAAGTGTTTTGAAAGAAAATGCATATTATCATCATGAATAGTTAAATTAGCCCTTCTTTGAGCATAGCCAGTTATGCAGGTAAAACTCATTTGATTCATGGATTCTTAAAAATGCACACAAAAATAATCCAGAGAAATTTTATGCCACATACTAAGGACTTGATAAATTTAGCCTTTATATGGGACAAATAAATTGATTTATTTTATTTTATTTTTGCATAATTCAGTTATAGTTCAGATACGCCCTCTGGCCTCAGGGCGTATTTTCTGGTATCTAACAAGATTCATACGTTTTGGTTTGTATACCAACAAGATTCATACGTTTTGGATTCGGTGATGTTAAAGTGTATTGTATTGTGAGTCTCATTTAGTGCACATACACAAATTCAAGTATTCTTATACATTTATTATTGTATATATATAATAACTACAATTAGCTAATCACCAATTAAGATGACGATGAGGATGAAGTGAGGTATGCAGAAACAAGTTGTCCTTCCATTTCATTAATTTTGCTTTAAAAATTTTTATTTTCAAGTTATTGAATACTTTTGGTCTTCAGCTGGTGGTATTATTTTTACCGAATTTCACTTTCGTTGTTAATTGAATTTCTCTCTCTTTGATCTAATGTTACATTCTTATTAGGGTATTTGACTAGAAGTGGATGTGGTTATATTTTACAAATGTTTTGACTTACACACAAGTTATAAGCATCTCAATTGTTTTGGCCATAATATGTATGTGCAAACCATAGTTAATGAGTTCCTACTTAACATGAAAGTATTTGCTCTTCATCTAAATCCTCTAATAAAATTCTTTTGAGTTAGATTGGGAAACCACTGCAAAAACTAAGTGAACAATTTTTTGAATAATATGGGACTCTTGTGCTAGATTGGGTAACAATTATGCAAAACCTCTTTTGTTCATGTAAGCTCTTGACCTGTCATGCCCATCCGCATGTTGTAGTATTTAAGTTAGCCCTAATGCTCTTTTGGACTCTCTGTAATTCATGTGATGGCAAACAGGGTATGTGGCATTAGCCCCTGATGCTCTTTTGGACTCTTATGTGTGGTTTGCTTGCTAAAATGAAAGGGGAAATGACATCACAGAATCCAAATGAAAGATGTTGATGTTGATCAATCTTTCTGAGTTTGCCAGATTTATGGCTCAATTATCTTCTATTTTATTTTTTAAAGTTAAAGAGAAATCAAATTTATATTCACACCCTTTAAGGTCTCAAAGGATTTTATATTGACTTAAAAGATATTGAAAATTTCATGTCAGGGATGTGCATAAGGTGGATAGAACAGACGTGGATCAACTTTGCTAATTTCTTTCAGCCTCGGTCTAAAGAATCAACATATGGAGCACGCCTGTTGTAGGAATTTGAGAATTTTTTCAAAGGGATCCACTTGGATTCTTATGCCATGTGTGTTGTGAATACTTATTTGTAATGCATTACTTGCCTATATTGATTATAAATATTTAATAACTTCCGTTATATGAATTTTATTAGATTAAATGTTACGTAATATTTTTTTAAATTTTCATTAAGTTCAATATTTTAGTTTAGACATTTTAATTTAAATTTGTATGTTTAAGTTTGAAGCTTTTTAAAACTCCATAATTATATTATAGCAATCTTTTTTTTATATACAGAGCAAATTATTTATGGTCTTATTATGCATTGTGCATTATACGTTAAGAGAAAATGCAAACACTAGATGACGCTATATATTTTTAAATATTTTGTTTGTTTTAATATTTTTTTATCATACTATTATAAATTTTTAAAACTGTGTTTAAAAAACGTTGCGAGCGTGCATGGTGTCAGGTGTGGGTCCAAAAAACGTGTTTCATGACCAAAGTTATAATCCGAAATTCAATAACTAAATTTGACTAATATTTTTAAATTCAACACGTGGTAAATAATATTTCGCATTTACAATGAAATACAATCATCATTTTAACGATAATATAATAAATTATAATATAATTAACCTAATACATTAGAAATCCAAGTATTAGTTTGAGTAATGTTAAAGCGAGCTTGGGTGCATGTATTAGAGGATGAGCCTGACACGTGGTTGAACCAAACAGTACGGTACAACTTCTTTATAATAGGATTTTCTTGCAGGATAATTATTTTAATTATTTATTTTATATTTTAAACAGGGCAACGCGTGCAACTCACCGCGTCCAGGACCATTCTCGTGCTTCCGTCACCGCGCATCTCTGTGCTCAACACGCTGCCACCGTCATGACCTTCGACGCCGCCAATGGTGATGGTGTTGGGTAACAGAGTTGGGTTTTTGGAGCGACAATACTGTGAAGCAATCCTATTTTATTCTTGTTGCACTCTATCAAGCGCTTTTAACATCTAGCGGGCCGTGGTATGTTTCATTTGCCCAAGACCGTCGTAACATTGCTCCTTTCTTGAAGCCAGAGCGAGCGGCAGCATTGACAGAGAAGTAGATCTGACAATGAAACAACGGTCTATTTGGGTTGGAATCTGTGTCATTGTAAAAGAAATTCCTGTATGAAAAATAGGACCGATCTCCATTGAGAAATGGAATATTTTCTCCCCGATGAAAATTTCGAGTAGACTAGTATTATAGAGACACGAGTTTTGGGAGTTTTATTTTTACGAAAATACCATTGATGCACAAACAAATTATCAAAATATTCATGTTTTCAAACATTTAACAAAACTACCCCTATTTTAGCTAACGTGCCACGTTAGATTTGCTAACATGCCTGATGAATCCACGTCAAATTTGCCAACCCACCTAGTGAATTCACGTCAAATTCGCCAACTATCCTAGCAAATCTTACATGGATTCGCTAACTCAAACGCCATGTCAGCCAAGTATTCGCTAACCGGTTTGGCGAATTCAGTAGGAATTTGTCAACCGATTTGGCAATTTGCCCTCGGTAACTATATATTCACCCCACCACCCCCAAACCCCACTACCATTCTCATTTTCTAAAAATTCACTATCTCTCTAAAAATCTTCAGTAATAGAAATGGTTATGGTTACGGTTTGTTTTTATGGTTTAGGGCTAGTGTTTGATTGGAGTTAGGGTTTGATTAGGGTTAAAGTTATGGGTATGGTTAGG